>JAGKTI010000075.1:182920-205530 GCA_018397915.1 Birgus latro
AGAGAGAGAGAGAGAGAGAGAGAGTCATGAACTGTGAATGACGCCAACGCAGAGGGCTTAGGGCCAGAAAATACACACAAACACACACACAGACACACACACTATTAAGCACCCACATAGGTAAATACACATACATGCATAAAGTCAGTCTCTCTCTCGCTCTCTCTCAGTGTTAATTCCTTTTCTCTCCAGATTGCTTGGGAATATATAAGAATATGTTTATGTATAGTCATTACAAAATCTATGTAACACAAATTCTTCTTCTTGTGTTTGTATATTGTCAGCATTAATTTCTGTGTACCCTAATCAGCCTTTGGTTCTTCCTCCAGGGTGGTTGGCACTGGCTGGGTTGGTCCGCTGATGCCTGGTTTTGGGTGGACCATCAGCATGTAATGAGTGTGTGGGGTGTGGTGTACGACGACATCACCGCTAATGCTTTCTACCTCTTAGATACACCCATTGCCACCTTAGACCAAATACAGGTGGGTGTTAGATTGATTGATTGATTGATTGATTGATTGGTAGATAGATTGATTGATTGATAGATAGATGTAGTAGTGTGTTAAATCTGTACCAGATTCTTTATGCTTTCCATATTCCTGTTCAGAAATGTTGATGATGATGATTTAGTTTGTCATTTCTGTACCGAACCATTTTTGTCTCCTATATTTCTGGCCCTGTGGATAGGATAGAGAATGAGAGACTGACTAGAAGAGTGTATGTGACTGAGGTGGAGTGGTAGAGGAGGAGGGAGAGACCAAGGATGAGGTGGAGGAATAGAGTGGAGAGATACTGTATATGAGAGAGTGACTCGAAAAATGTATATGAAGTGAGGCAGCGGGGGAGAGGAGGAGGGGGAAACCAAGGATGAGATGAAGGAATGGAGTGGTGAGATATATGAGAGACTGACTAGAGGAGTATACAGTATGTAAGTGAGGTGGATGGAGAAACCAAGGATGAGACAGAGGGATGGAGTGGTGAGATGTATGTGAGAGAGGTGTGTAATTTGGAGAGAGGGCAGACAAATGACAGAGGACAGGGCAGTGTGGCAGCAGTAGGTTTGTAGCCACCCCTTATGGGATTAAGGTGTCTGGCAATAGATAAATAGTCAGACAGAGAGATGGATAAAGAGATATACAGATGTTTCGGTTCATTTATTAACGTGGATTTTCTTTTCAGACTCGACTCACAGCATGTGGATGTTCGGTGCCGGAAGAGCTGGTGTGGACGGTGGTGTACCAGGTTGGGTCCGCACTGCTGCACATGCTCCAAGCCGGCCTACCTTACACACCCCTGGCTCTCGACAACATTTTTCTTCTAAGGGACAGAATTGCACTCGAGAATATGTTATCCAGGAAGCACAGGTGAGAGAGGAGCAATGTAATGCCTGGCTGAGAATATGGACAGGCTGAACAAGTTGGCCACACTTAGTACTGTATTTGGCCTTTCTGAGTATACAGTAATACAAGGCCAGGCTGAGTGTAACGCTGATTTAAGGCCAACCAGAGTGAAAGTGCTAACGCCTGACTGAATATAAGACTACAGTGGTCCCTCGCATTTAGCGTGTTTCAAGTTACAGTAGTGATTTTTGCATTTAGCGATAGGTTAGAAAAGGTACCAATCCCACGCTTTTAGCAATTGTCTTACGCGTTTAGCGATGTGGGGCGTGACATCACGCCATGCCCATGACGTAGTCCCATAATGCCTTGCCCATCCGACACCAGACTGCCATTGTTAGAGTGTCCGGTGACCTCGGGTGCTTTTTTTTCTCTCACAGTGCTGAGCATTTGGTGTTTTTCGCTAACCTGATGTCTTCTACTGGCAAGGGAGATGGTGGTGGTGGGCATGGCAAGAAAGAGACAGCCAAGAAGAAGAGGCATTACCTTAAAGGCAAGAAACACAGACCTTACACTGTGGAAGAGAAACAGAAAATAATTGATATGGCTGAAGATGATGTATTACTATGTTTTGCTATGATGTAGTGCTGATACACTGTATTGCCACGATATGTTGCTAATACACTGTGTTTCATTTTCAGCACTTAAAGTAGGAAATTGGGGGTCAAAAGGATGACTTGGAGGTTGAGCACAGAATAAATGATATTTTTCCCATATAAAGTACACTTCACATTTAGCAATTTCGCATTTAGCAATGTTTTCGCCAGACGAATTAAATCTCTGAATACGAGGGACCACTGTAATACAGTACTGTATACACTAAGTATAAGACCCGTCTGAATACTAATATAAGGCCAGGCTAAGTACGTTTCGTTTCGTCGTTTCGTTTTTCAAGGCTCCAACATGCTTGCATGCGTCGGCCTTGGTCACCTAATGGCGGCTCTCCATGCTGCTCGATCTTTGGCAGCCTCTTTGTTCAATCCCTTAACCCTGAGGTCACACTTAATGACCTCGTCCCATGTCTTTCTCGGTCTGCCCCTCCCAACCCCTCCCCCAGTATTAACACTTCTCACCCTCTGTACCCAATTATCATCCCCCATCCTCTCCACATGTCCAAACCACCTCAGCCTACCTCTCCTCATCACAACACCAATACACTCCAGTCCCATCCTACCTGTCAACTCTTCCATCATAAACCCAGCCCCCCCAGGCCTTGCACGCAGGGACGCTTTGCACATCCACCAAATCATTGTCATTTCTGTACGTTTAAGCCTGCGAATATCCTCTTCCTTTACCGCCCAGGTCTCACTACCATACAGCATCACACTCCTAACATACAAAGACCCCTTAGCACGTAAGGAGAGGCAACAGCTTCCTGAACTTCTTCCAACCACTTCTCACCCTAGCAACCGAGCTAGCTCCAGCCCCACCTCCGGCACATAACATGTCTCCCAAATAACAAAACTCTTCCACACACTCAAGAGACTCACCAGCAAAATAATATAATATATTTTTTAAGAGGATAAATACATCTCCATCTCAGTTATTTTCAGATAGTTTTATTTTTGATGTTTCCACTTTTTAAAATCCACCTTCAACTGGTTAATATTGTACTGACTCACCAAATATTATTTATTTATTTATTTATTAGGTGACCGAGGCTGAAGCACTCAGTGATGTTGGAGCCTTTATATATGATACAAACTGTATGAATATTTATTGATGTATTTATTTCAGGGTAACAGGGTGCGGGTGTGAGTCCTGGCGGGGTGCAGTTGGCCACCAGCGGGCCACGGCGTCTGGCCCATCCGAGCGTTGTTTTGTCCACCACGTAGGTCAGGTCATCTTTGCCCTGACCACCTGCCACCTTCGGGGTCAACCAGAGGGTAGTTTACCACCTTGCAGTCCGGTTGCAACGTTGCGATCCCTCAAGCACCTTTACTCCCCTTCACTCCTGCGACTCCTATCTCGAACACTGGCCGGGGGAGTGACCGTGGCCTGGGGTGAGGTTGGAGGCGGAGGTGAGGGTAGGGTTGCAGTCCGAGCATTTCAGTGGGAGACCCAGTGGGAGCAGCTGGACCCTTGCCCTGAGGAGGAGTGGCCTCTTGGGGGATCAGAACCCCTGTTCCCTAGACAGGTTTGTCATTCTAGGGTAAGGCTTGGACTTAGAATGGCTTGACAGGTTTGTTATTCTAGAAGACTTGGACTTAGAAAAATTTGACTGATTGGTTTTTGTAAAAGAGTTTTGTTTCATTTCGTTTTTGAAGGCTCCAACATGCTTGCATGCTGCTCGATCTTTGGCGGCCCCCCTGTTCAGTCCCTTAACCCTTAAGTTACACTTAATGACCTCATCCCATGTCTTTCTCGGTCTACCCCTCCCAACTCGTCCCCCAATATTAACACTTCTCACCTTTGTTTCATAGTGTTCATCCCCCATCCTCTCCACATGTCCAAACCACCTCAGCCTACCTTTCCTCATCACAAGACCAATACACTCCAGTCCCATCCTACCTCTCAACTCTTCCATCATAAACCCAGCCCCCCCAGGCCTTGCAAGCAGGGACGCACTGCACATCCACCTAATCATTGTCATTTCTGTACGTTTAAACCTGCAAATATCCTCTTTCTTTACTGCCCAGGTCTCGCTACCATACAGCATCACACTCCTAACACATGCTGCATACAAAGACCCTTTAGCACGTAATGAGAGTCCTCTCAATGTCAGGAGAGGCAACAGCTCCCAGAACTTCTTCCAACCACTTCTCACGCTAGCAACCGAGCTAACTCCAGCTCCACCTCCGGCACATAACATGTCTCCCAAATAACGAAACTCCTCCACACACTCAAGAGACTCACCTGCAAGTTCAACCCTCTCACTCCTAACAATCTCCACCTGCTCTCCCCGACATGCCACACACATGAAATCAGCATCATCTTGCAGTCTACCTCTAATACCACTACATCTCTTGTCCACCCATTTATCACAAACACTGCACAAGATGGAATTACTTCCCACACCCTTGTGGCAAACTGCACATGGCCACTCTCCCTCTCCTCTGATTGTACCGCCACCAACCCTAGATATCATCACTTTTGTTTTATCTGCATTTACCCTTAAGCCCTTGTACCCCATACCATCTCTCCACTTCTTAAATCTTTCCTCCGCCTCCTTTTCATTCTCTGCAATCAACACCAAATCATCAGCATACAACATCTCCCATGGAAGTCCATCTCTGAAGTCACGTGAGAGGGCTTCAAGCACCATGATAAACAACAAGGAACTCAAAACTGACCCCTGATGCACACCAACATTCATGGAAAACTCATCACTCAAAACTTCATTCACTCTTACCTGGGTGCAAGCACCCACGTACATGGCCATAACCACCCTAACCAGCCACTCTTCCAACCCTAGCTTTCTCATTGCCCACTTCACCACCTCTCTAGGGACTCTGTCAAAGGCCTTTTCCAAATCAACAAAAACAAAATACAATTCCTTTTTCTTTCCAATATATTTTTCCTGAAGCTGTCGAACAATGAATATGGCATCAGTGGTCCCCCTGCCTGGCATAAACCCAAACTGCATCTCATCGATATTCACTCTTTCTCTAATCATACCTTCTAGAACTCTCTCCATTACTTTCATTATCTGATCTAAGAGCTTTATACCTCTGTAATTTCCCCTTTCCAGGGCATCACCCTTCCCTTTGTACACATTTACAATTACACTCTTCAGCCAATCATCTGGGACAACACACTCATATATAATCATATTTATCAGGTCAGTGACAGAATAATTTGACAAGTTCTAGGAGACCACTTGCACTTAAAATAATTTGACAGATTTTTTTTATAATGATGGTGATGATCCATTTTATTCATTTTACAATTTTATTTACCATAGATATTTCAAACTGGAGGTGATTGATACTGCTTATATATTCTCCTGCAGTGTAAGAATGAGAGACTGACTAGGAGAGCATATGGGAATGAGGTGGAGGGGGCAAAGAGGAGAGGAAGACCAAGGAAGAGATGAATGGATGGAGTGGAGAGGTATCTGAGAAACTGGCTAGGACATTATGAGTGAGGAGGAGGAGGAGGAGGAGACCAAGGATGAGATGGAGGGATGGAGTGAAGATATATTTGAGAGACTGATTCAGAGAGTGTATGTTAGTAAGGTAGAGGGGGAGTGGTGGATGACAAGAATGAGGATGAGCTGGAGGAATGGACCGGAGAGTTCTATCTAAGGGAGGGGATGTGACTTGGAGGGAAAGCAGGCAAATTGCAGAGGACAGGGTGAAATAGAGATGATTTGTTTGTGGCCACCCATTATGGATTTATGGCATCTGACAGTAGATTGACAGATAGTTTAGATTATGATAGTGAATGGTTACTAAGCCTCATTTTCTCTTACAGGCACCAGTGATATCAGGCAGTGACATTCCCTCCAAGACTAAGTCCAAATCGATCACTGTCAGCCGCTACCACTCCCGGGCACGCACCCCAGAGCTGACTCCGGGCATGCAGCGGGTTGGGGTCAACTCAAGTCAACATGTGGGTCAAAGGAGCAGTGACCCAGGCAGCTTTCTACATGACAGTGCCCCAGTACAGCTGGAACAGGTGGTGATGATGGCAGCAGAGCAGGTATCAGGGCTGTGGGCAGCTGCAGGTGGGGCAGGAGGCCTTGCAGAGGCAGTTTTGACCTCACCACATCGCCTCATTCAGCATGTCATGACGGCACAGAAGAAGCACTTAAAGACGAAGTGAATAGAATAGAAAAAGCAGAAGAAACCCCATAAGGCAAAGTGAACAGTGTAGACAAACATCACAAACACTTAAAGATGAAGTGAACAATGTAGAAAAACAGAAGAAACACACAAAGATGAAGTAAATTGTGTAGAAAAAAATATATGTTGTCTAAGTAATGCTACCAGGTTCTTGACAGTACAACTGTAGGGGACTTGTAGAGGCAGCTTTATTCAGCTCATGACTGGACAGAAGAATCACTTAAAGACAAAGCGATAGGTGCAAAAGCATCTCTGGTTTAAATGTGATGCAGCTCAGCACTGTGTCTTTGATAGAAGAGAAATACTACAGAACTAAGTGTGTGGTGCAGAAGCTTCTCAAGATGTCATAACTGCAGAGAACAAGATTCTTGAGACAGTATTGTCATTGCTGAGTATCCATGGTCTGTCTAGGTGAGTAGGTTCGTCAACCACAGGCAAGCAACTGCCCCTGTAGGGCCATCCTGTGCAATGAACTGATGTTCCCTTGTGGTAGACAGTGCCTTGCCACAACAAGGTGCAGGGAAGAGTGTGGAGGTTTGGTTCCCAGATGACATTTCATTTGTGTCTCTGCCAAGTTAGCAGGGGTGCCATAGTAAGCTCCACATCACTCCTTTACTTAAACTGAACTGGAAGGAACCCTCCTCAAACATAAACTAGTTAGAGTAAAGGAAGTACTGTATCTTAAGACCAATGGGCCCTCCTTCTTGACACTCCCCTGCCTCTTGTGACTATACTCATGTTACCTTCCAGGTTATCGTTATCATCCTTTTGTAGCTTAATTTACATAGCTTAGTGGCACAGAAATACAATACTATAGCTCTGTATCCTTGCCATTGTACTTTATTGTGACTAGCAACTTATCCCATTGTTACTTTTGCTACAACTCTGTGCTGAAAATGGGGAGGTGGCAATTTTCGGCTGTTAGGGTAAAAAGGGGTGGCCACAAACAAATCCCCACCATCCCTCCATCTCATCCTTGGTCTTCCTGTGCACCTCACTCACATAAACTCTTCTAGTCAGAGTCTCTTTCTCCATTTGTCTGTCCTCTCTCCAGTTCACACACCCCTTCTCTCATACATCTCTCCACTCCATCTCTGTCTCTCATCCTTGGTCTCTCACTCCTTTCCTTCTTCACTACTCTCACATATACTCTTCTAGTCACTTTTGTTTTTCTACTTCATCTCTCCATTTCATCCTGAACTCTCCCTCCTCCTCGTCCTCTCCACCTCACTCATTTACACTCTTCTAGTCGGCCATTCATATATCTTTCCACTTCATCCCTCCATCTCATCCTTGGTCACCCCCTCCACCTCACTCACATAAACTCTTCTAGTCAGTCTCATTTTTATCCTCTCCACATAACCAGAGTGACAGGATCATATAATGGAGGGATCTGTTGGTGTCAAGGCATGCAGTGCACCCCCCTGGTTATATCAGTGCCACCACATGAAGGCATCCCTCCCTCACCACCAAGAACGTAAAATGGATTGAGAGGTGATGATTTCTTCTTCTTCTTGTTCTTGTTGGGGTAACTGCAGGGAGGTTCACCCTCCAACCCATCAGTATCGCCTAAATACCAGCATTCCCCCAAGAGAAATGTAAAGGTAAAGGAAAAATTTTAGACTAGTTTGTAAAATTTGGTAGGAGAGAGATAGTTGGAGACTAGTTATAAGAAAAGCTTAAGATATGTACTTTCACTCCACATCTACACTCTTTCTCTCTCCCTCCTCCCTTCCCCCTGTAGCCCCTGGCATGTCCAGATTCCTTGTAGATGGCTGGCTTCCTATGGGACTCCCCAAGAAATTGTTCAGGTCTGTATGATCCTCTTCCATTCTTGCATTATTCCCCTGAGTTATTTTTTATTCACTCCCTTTGTTGTAATTTCTATGATCCTGGTGCCAGTTCCGGTAGTCCCTTTTCATGACGTGCTCCTTCCTTTCCCTGTTCCTCTCGCTCTCAGCTGCCCTTCTTGCTGCGCTCTCATACATAAACTCCCCATTCCTCACTATCTGCCACCTTCTGTTTTTATCTTCTCTCACACATGCTTTATCTGTTCTTCTTATTTGTTCTTATATTGTCTTCTCACCCATCACCTCCCCCTCTTCCTCAATTATCTCTTTTGTAACAGCATCCCTCACTCTCTCAATTCTTCTCCTTTCCTCTGTCACATCTTCCGCTCTCTGACCTTCTTCATTCGCTTCTTCATTAGACTTAGCAGTATTTTGTCCATTTGTTCCTGTTTTTTTTCTACCCTTTGCCGTATGGCTCTGTTATTTTCTTGTCTTCTCTCATTACTCCCTTCCATTATCCCTAGTAGTCTTTCCGAAAGAGCCACCTGATCGCTGTACCTTTTTGTTTCTCCCTCCAGCCTTTCCTTTAGGGTTTCCACCAGAATCAGAAGGCACACCCTGCACAACATTCCCTTCTTTTCTGTGCTATCCCTCCTCTTCCCCTCTACATCCATTTTCACCACATCCACCCAGCACTTGCATCTTTCGCACTGTACCATACTATCCACATCCAGCACCTCTGGCCCCTGGTTATCTTCACTCTCTGATCCAGTCTCCTTGTCCCTTCTTTCCCCTTCAGTCATACTCATAGGCCTAATAATCACAGAGCCTAGTAGACCCTGACCTACACGAACTCCTTGTTGCTCTCCTGTTCCCTCCACTTATTCTCTTGGCTCCAGTTCTTGCCATTCTCCCTGTACTGTTGGTAGCACACTAAGGGAAGCAATCGTAAAGAGGAAAGAATAGGGTACTTCACCGAGCTGACCCTCTGCGTGTCAAACTTCCTTCAAAGCACTGTCCAGGCCCCAGCACAGAGTCACGGAACAATCAAATAACGACAACCATTGTCACCAAGACTGTAGACGTGTTATATATGTGAAGGTGTGCCCCCAGCGTGAAATGAAATGTTTATTTTGACTTGTTGGATGTGATGACTGGTGTTCTCATTGCCTGATCCTCTCCAGCTGACGAGCGCTAAGCGTATTACTCCCATCCTGCCTTAACTTAAAACAGGGTGATAAGTACGAGAGAAAGTGAGGCATACAAGGACCCCGGGATACAGCAGCCTCTGCCATGGTTCACTTTAGCGTCACAGCCTCACTCACTGCGCTACCCTCACAGATGTCTCGCTTTTTCTTACACTAACATTCACAAACTCCAGAGAGAGATGGGTATCCCTTAAGTCATGGTGCTTGAGGTATACAAGGACCCTGGGATACAGCAGCCTCTGCCATGGTTCACTTCAGCGTCGCAGCCTCACTCACTGCGCCACCCGCACAGATGTCTCGCTTTTTCTTACACTAACATTCACAAACTCCGGAGAGAGACGGGTATCCCTTAAGTCATGGTGCTTTGTTGCATGACCCTTTGGGCATTCTGTTCGAGTCTGAGGTCTAGGCCATGGATATTTGCCATCAACAGGTAGAGGAAGTAGCGGACGATATTCCAGCTGTTACCTCCACTACGAAGTGAGATGTTGTTACAAGAAAAATGGCTAGATTTTTAAGTGGAAAGTTCATTGTTATGCTGCATGTTCAAAAGGCCAACTCTTTGTCCTTTGATCACAAGCGACTGATCTGGGGTTCTTCTCTAGACCGGGTCTAGTCCAGACAACTAGAGGAACAGGGCATAAAAACTTGGGTCAACCAACCTTACACGTATATTACCGTAAGTTCCACAATACTGAACAAAATACAAACACAGTATCTGCACAATACACTATTCAGATTAGAGGCACGATCAGGTCAGGAGGACTCTGGTATGGGCTGCTGAAGACCTTGGCTGCTCACAGGTGTCGCCTAGGTGTGGGAAGAGTCCCGTCAGGGGTGTCCTCTCGCAGGAGGTACGGGACTACTGTCAGGGGCCGGGTCATCCGGGCTGGCTGGGCTGCTGGGCGGCGTGGAGGGAGGCCCTTTCCTGGTGTAATATGTATCTTGAGTTGCGACAGATGATAATGATGGTGGTGTTGATGATGATAGCAGTGGTGATGATGATGATGATGATAACAATGGTGATGATGATGATGATAATGGTGATAATGATGGAGATGATGGTGATGATAATGATGGTGGTGATGAGGACAGTGTAGAATAAATCACAAAGGGGAAGGCATTACGACACCCCTATACTGTAGCCGTTATGTCGTTAATTTTAAGCTTATATTTTGTAGTTTTATACTTTGATAATGTATAGTACATTAATGGTATGTTATTACAGTATATATTCTCTCTCTCTCATATACTGTATTATCTTGGTGCTTTAAGTAATAAGTAATATTCAGGTTGCTTCATATATTTCACTCCACTTCCACTGTGCTGGTCAATTTCTCGTGTTTTGTGGGAACAGCTCAGTCATTGTTCTCAGTATCTACCATTTTATTCATATCCTGTCCCTGCATCCACACCCACACCAGCAGACAGCCATTCCCCAACACCCAAGACTCTGCCACATGAGTTGCTAGTGGAGTGCTATTTACAGACTACCCTGTGCTAACCCTGATTTTTTTTTTTATTCTCTGGAATTTTGAGACTGAGTTTTAGAAGTGAAGTTAAGATGAGTTGGAGGGAGGACAGCCTAATATTCCCCACTACATGTGGGGAGAATGTAGAGTGAGAGACTGACCAGCAGTGTATGTGTATGTGTGAGGTGTAGAGGAAGGGGAGGGGAGAGTCAGAGGATGAGATGGAGGGATGGGATGGAGAGGGACATCAGTGAGGATGCCATGATTTGGAGAGAGAGAGAGAGAAGGAAGGAATAATGAGGAACTAGCAGCAAACCATAATATAGCTATATGGCACTAAGGTGGATGTTGAAGTGGTCTTGGCGTGAAAGTGGTGTAAGGGAGAAAAGGTTAATGTCAAGGTTAACGTTAGTGGGAAGACTGTAAACTATTTGTGTCATGGAACGAAATGTCTAACCTGATAGGAGGAGAGGGAATATAAAAGCCAGAAGAAACCTGAAAAATATCAAGATGAGAGAGGGAACAGAAGGGAAGAGGACTGTAAGGAGAGAAAGATAAGAGACAAAAAGCCCCTTTTAGTTGTCTTTCATGACAGGCAGGGATACTGGGAATGTATTCTCCCTCCCCTCCCTAGAGGGATAGGAGTGAGAGAGAGAATTGTAGGAAGGTCATCAGCAAGAATCCAGCTGTGGAGAGTTGATGTATCACTGAGACCATATAGTAGACAGAGATGGGATAGGTTTTGCCATTTTGCATAGTATGCTTGAATCTGTCTGTCAAGCTGTATATCTTGCCAGATGCCTTTATCTCATAAGGGGTGGCCACAAACAAATTGCCTCTCATTTCCCCGTGTCCTCACACATCCTCTCTCCTCTCTATCCCTCCATCTCATCCCTGGTCTCCCCGTCCTCCTGTCTCTCTTTACCTCATGCATGCACATTCTTCTAGTCAGCCTCTCATTGTCCATTCCCTCCACATGGCCAGAACATATTAGAGTATTTCTCATAATGCTTGTAATCACATGCACATCAACACCAGAACACTCCATTACTTCCACATTTGTCTCTCTCTCCACATAACTCCACATCCACACCACCACAGTGCTCCTTTACTTCCCTACATGTCCGTCTGTTTCATTTTGTTCCATTTAGTTTATAAAGGCTCCAACATGCTTGCATGCATCGGCCTTGGTCACCTAATGGCGGCTGGCCTTGATGCTCAGTTTCTGGCAGCTGCCCTGTTCACTTCCTTCTCCCTGAGGTCACACTCTGTGACCTTGCCCCAGGTCTTTTTCAGTCTGCCTTTCACAAGCCTACCCCCATCATTCACACTTTTCACTTTCTGCACCCAATTGTCGTCCTCCATCTTCTCCACATGCCCAAATCATCTCGGTTCACCTCTCCTCATCACAGCACCAGTACACTCCTGTCACATCCTTCCTCTTAACTCATCCATGGTAAACCTACCCCCCCCCCCCAGGCCTTGCACTTAAGGATCCACTGCACATCCACCTAATCATTGTCATTTTTGTAAGTTTGAGCCTGTGAATATCCTCTTCCTTTACAGCCCAGATCTCACTACCTGACGACTCTACATGCCCCGCTTCAGTACAGTATACATACAGGTGTTAAAAATGGCAAATCTCTCTCTGTAGACTATAGGACTTCTCCGTAGATAAGATGTGAGTGTATATTGCTGCATACAAACTAACAAGTATGACCGTAGGGTCTTGAATCCTGTGTTTTAGCCTATTCTCATTATGTTTTTTTTACTCTAGCTTGGCCCGGATTTTAGTACTTTCACAGCTTATTTCACGTAACTCTGTTGTAGAGTGACAACGTTACCCACTTTCCGTAGCATTTCTTCGTGACAAGCACAGTCTAGTGTCAGTCTGTTCATACTAAGCTTTGAAGATAGAGACATGGAAATTTTAGGCCAAGTTAGAGTAAGAAGAGTATAGAACCAGATGATTTTATTGAACTTGGTGAGGACAGTCTAACCCATCCAGTTCAAAAATCTCTCAGAAGCTGAACAAAATCATCAAAGGGGAGGGAGGGGGGGAAGGTATTCATTGCCCTAAGGACCTACTGTGCTGATAACATTTTGCATCTCAAGTCAGACATCTCATTTATAATTCATACTTATGCCCTGTGATCTAACTTAGTGTTTTTTTTTTTTTTTAACTTGACTCTACTAAACATTTTGAAGTTACTGTGTTTTATTCTTTACCCCTCAAGAAAAGGTGTCAATGTTTATTCCTCTGAGGTGGTGTCAGGAATCCCAGGGCTTGGGTGCTAAATGAATGAGAGTGTGACCCATCCTGTAAAGGAGACCTTGTAAATTTGTATTTTATTGTTATTATTGTTAATGGTGGGACCCTACCTCACCTCATCCTTCATTGGGTAAAGAGGACTGGATGATGATGATGATGATGAAGATGATGAAATGTGGTCTGTGGGAGTGCTCACCATTCACTCACTCAATATGATGCTTCCTTCAAGTGATTCAACACTGCAGGACAAGCCAAATTATTCCCTGTATCTTTAGAAACCATTTATTATGCTGGGTGGTAACCATATAGCCAAGTTGAGGCCTATTGATCAGTTGAGTTGAGACTGCTACCAGTGCTGACTCTAGGGTTTAGGTTTGAGGTTGGTTGTGGACTGTGGCACACATAATGCCACTCAAAGGTAAGGCTGGTCACTTTCATATTGTTAGTGGCTTTGGAGATTTAGTAACATCCTGGTTGAAGGTTTGTTCATTAAGCCTCCTTGTTCTCTTCTGTTGTATGGAAGCAAACCATCTTCATTAACACGATATACAGTAAGAAGCATATACGAGAATGTTAGGGTAGAGAGATTTTGTAGACTCCATCCATTTGTTTGTTTCTCTTTGCATTTAGAGGGAGAATCGCAGGCTGCGGGGGGATAAACGATAGAAAGATGGGGGGGGGGGAAGGGTAGGAGATTGCAGGTATCCATTTTTTTTTTTAACCCACCCAGGTAGTTGCCTTGCTGGGAGAGGTAGCGCTCTTCAGTCACCTTAGCAGGGCTATGTGATATATCAAGGTCTAGCTCGGGGGAATATTCGCTATTTTGCACCAGAGAGAAAATTAAAAGTCGCGGGGAGTTAGAACCCACAAAAGGGAGCGTACCAGCTAATCAGCGACCGCGTTACATTCCTCCCCCCTTTGTTTACACCGCGGCTCGGCCAATCAGGTGCGTTGTTTTATTCCTTCTGTCATGAAGTGGTGTGGCACGTGCCTCGCCTTATTTATACCTAATTTTGGAGGTTGAGTGAGTGCCAAGGCGTTATTTCACAGTAAAAGTGTGGATGAACAACTCGTGGTTATGTAGAAGAACCAGTGGAGCCGCTACAAGTGAGAAAAAGGAACTTGTGAATGAAAGTAAGAAATGTTCTTCTACCCCTTGTGTACTTGGCCATTTTCATCTGGTATTTTCACTAATTTTGGTGGATTAAGTGTGTTATGACTTCATTATGCAGTGATAAGTTGGATGAGTAACGCATGGATATGTGCAAGAAGGAAAATCGCCGCCATGATTGTAAAAAAGTATATTGTGAATCGAAGTAAAGGACTACGGTTGTAGTCTTGACCCATATCGCACGTTGATGCTGTCAGTTTTCATCTCGTGCTTTTGCAAATTTTGGTGGATTTCGTGAATGCCTTGGAATCATTATACAGTGAAAATGTGGATGCATAACCCTTGTATGTATAGAGGTAGGAGTGTCACCGCTACGAGTGATAAAAAGTGTACATTATAGTGAAGCGAGGTATAGAACAGTAGGCTTCAGTAATCTTGCCCATACTGCACCTTGATGCAATTTTCATCTCATTTTTTGCAAATTTTAGTGGATGTCATATTATTATTATTATTATACAGTGAAAATGTGGATGAATAACCCATGGGTGTGTTTGAACAGCAAAGTGGCTGCTGTGAGTGAAGTAGTGTGTGAAGTGAAATAACACTTTCTTTTACAGGTGGCTTTATATTGAGTGACAAGCCAAATGGTTTCCAGTAAGCCAAGAAACCATTTACAAATCTGGGTGGTAATATAACCAAACCATATGTGCTCCCTACGTGTCAACAAGTGGGTTGGTGGAGGGTTAGTGCCCCTCCCCGTAAAATGAATAACTCAGTCAAATGGCCACCCCTTATGGGATTATGGCGTCTGGCAATAGATAGACTGTGGTGGGTTGCCTTGTGGAGTTGAAACATGGTGAGCTCAGGGCCTGACTAAGGTTGATATCCTCGGGAGAGCTTCCCAGGTCTATGTGTCGGAGATTTTCACCTGAGCCAGGCTTATCTTGTACAGTTCCCGATGTTGTGGGGTCTATGAGCGCCTTCTGCTCCTCGATCCCCTCCAGTGCTTCCTTATCCCACTCGTTGTCCCCAAATTTTGTGAGGCTGCAAGGGGTGCAGTCAAACTTCCTATTAGTTTTTGCAAATGCTCACAAAATATATCAAGGAAGGTTTTTGCACTTATAATGTATCCACTATTTGCACCCATCACACATTATGGAAAGACCCATGCCCTCAAAATTCCCTCACTCTCCACATGCCTCATGGTCATTGTTTACTTCCATGGGGCGGGTGGTTGACCAATGAAACTTATGTTTCCAACTTTCTTTCAACCACTGGCTAGCGAAAAAAAGAAAACTTTTCCGTTGTCACTCACTAGTGATTTGTTTCTTCGGTTCCACAATACAGGTGTAGGGTCAGTACGGACTCTCGTTTCTTGCTCAACTTATGTTGTCACCTCAACTCCTCAGGTTTTTAGTTTTCTGTCATTTTCTTTTGGAGGCTGCTTTGATAGAAGACAGTTGCAGACACTAAAATTCATAGGTCAAGGTTAATTTGTCATTAGGCAGCCAAAATATCTGCTCTCTTCCTACCAACAAATTATGCTGTCCCGACTTTTGAGGAAGGAGCAGAAGCTGTTGCTTCTTATCGCCGACCTTCTTGAGCGTCTCAATTAAAGTTTTCTCATCATTTCACTTGTCATACTGAAGTGCTGCCTATTGCTTGCTTGCTGCAAGTTGTGTCTCCCTCAGTGCTCAGCTCTCTTACACCATGGTCCATGCGGGATGCTTTTCAGAATGGAATGATCATGTAATGTTTGTCGAGTGCTGTGGTACTCAAGTGTTAAGGAAAGATTTAAGTGTCAGACTGAGAATGTCAACTATGCTTCCTCACACTTACAACAGCTGAGTTTGTTTTTCACTTTTAACACTCAACACCAAGATTGCTAACTTTCACTCTTAACAGTCTTTTGTAACTGTTTGCATGTTTATCACCACATGTACTAGGACTTCTCGAATTCTTACTAAAACAGTAAAAAAAAACATTTGGTGAAAGTATTGTCATTAATATTTCTTATGACGAATATCGTAAACGTTTCGAACTCTGTATGTTGTACGTATTTCAAATAAAGTGTATCAGTGTACAGTACTGTATTATTATATATATTATACCATTTGATTAATGTAGTGAAGTTATAACACAGTACAGTACCACAGTGGTAGTCAAAACAGTTTAAACACCATTCATGTGATCCAGACTAATGTCTGATATATCGGAAAAATTCCGGATTAGGAGGTGGAAGTCTAGATGTCGCTTTTATTGGAAATTTGCATTTTTCAGAATGGTTTGGGCCCCAATTAGTCCGTTATTGTGAGGTCTTACTGAATTGCATTTAGACATCATGGAATCTTGACAGTGGGAAGAACAGACCAAGGAAAACAGTACAGACAGTAAGTTGTTTTCATTTATTTGAAAGTGGTCATTGTTAATTTGAGTTATTTCCACAAATTTATATTTTAAGTCCTCATCATATAGATGCATAGACCCTGTGGAGTAGACTGGACAAAGAGATCATCCAATCTAAAAACTTAAACGAGTTTAAAGCAAATTTTGACTCACTGAGAAGAAGAGACGGGACCCCATGAGCATAGCTCATTTCCAATTAGGTAAATACACACACACACACACACACACACACACTAGGATGTGATGATTTCCCATATTCAGTCTTCATAACAAGCCATTTAACGTATACAGTATAGTAGGTACCGTAGTGATGCTTAGGATAAGTCTGATACCTCCTAAGTTATTTCTATCTATCTATTGCGAGATGCCCTAACCCCGTAAGGGGTGGCCTCAAACAAATCGTCTCCATGTCGCTCTCCTCGTCAGTCTCTCACTCTCCATCCTCTCCAAGTTGTGATTTGCCTAATACACCTTAACATTCTTTTCTGTTAATTGTACTGTATAATTTTCTAGGTAGTATGAGAGGTTTAGTAGTACCTCTTCATAAGCTATTTATTTTGCAAATTACACATTGACATTCTTTTATCATTTTTTATTATATACTGCGTACAGGTATACCTCGATGTACAATACTCCTAGATGCGATATCCCAGCTTAGCGATGGGGGTAGAAATACCACCATACCCTGCCCAACAGTGGCCAGACCCCAGTTTAAAGATGGGTTTTCATTTTTTCTATCGATTTTTATAATTTAGACTAAAATTGTGTGTTTAGGTTGATTAATAAACTGATTATACTACTTAGATTAATATGTTTTAGCCATAGGTAGGGTGAATATTGTCATTTTGGGGTACAGTTTACTAAGTTTGATTTTTTCCAGACTTACATTTGATGGTTTTCAGATTTTATTTGTTGGTTTTAGTGAGTTATTTACAGGTGTTAGGCTTAGATTAGCTTCTTTTACATCTGTTAGAACATTTAAATTGGCTTTAAACATGTTTTTGGACTCATTTGGGTGGGTTTAGGACTTGGTTGGGGGGAAACCCAATGCTCAAGAATGCTTCCCTATACTTTACTTGTTAAATCTACCCCGAGATACGATGTCCCACCTAACAATGGGTTTTTAGTTAACCAGTTGCGTCATAAATCTGGGGTATACCTGTATTATATTTTAGGTAAATAAGACATTGAAATACCTGTCCCTAAGTTATTTATTTTGCCAAGTGCAGGTTAACATTGTCTTTGGTGCAATAATCTAGGTGGCATAGGGTAGCTAAGAGGATTGTAGCATCATTTGTTGTTGTTGTTGTTGAGGAACCTTGGTTTGTCTGGCAAACTGGACCCATCAACCACAGGCAAGCAATTACCCCAGCAGTGCCGTCTGCACAGTGAACTTCGTTGCAGGACTACCTTACTGCAGCAAGGTGCAGAGAAGAGTGTGGAGGTGTTGCTCCTGGATGGACACTGCATTTGCATCTCTCCACCCACTGACAGGGGCACCACAGTAGGCTCCACACCTTCCTGTTACTGGTATTGTGTTATGTGGTTACCAGTCAGTGTTGTTAAGGGTTCTGGGTTACATGAAACCATTAGGCTTGTCACTTGATGTAGTCACCAGAAGTAGCAAGAAGAGTAATAAGAAGTGACAGAAAGGATGAGAGAAATGGGAAGAGAGGAGGGCAGACAGAAAAAGAATGATAAAGGTGAAGGAAGGGATAGGCAGCACTACATCAAATGAGTGGATGATGGTCACCAGTGCCTACCACCAGCTCTCCAAGCTATATGCATCTCTTGCAGTATGTATTTCTAAATTAAACTTAAAATAGTGGAATTACTATAGAGGTATTCAGTGTTAGTTTGAATGTAGCAGTGGTCGAAATTAGTCAGGGGTGGACTGATATTATGCCATTGTGACTCCTCCGGGTTGAACTGTAGAACTAGGACCAGATAGGTTGCGGTCAGGCCCAGAATCCATGTGAACGTGCCATTTGTTAGGCTGGAATGAGAGCGAGAGAGTATTATTAGTGAGATGGTACTGGGATGCCTCATAAGGTTAAGTAAACACACCCACACATACTGATATGTACACACACACACACACACACACACACACACACACACACACTGTCTCTGTTTGTCTATCCATAGCAGTGTACCTGTCCATCTGTCTTCCATCCATTCATTTTATGTGTAGCTATTTAGGCTGGCCTATGTATCCCTGTCTATCTCTGTCCCTACCAACCTTCCTATCTATCTTTTCGTCCCTCCATCCAGCTGCCTTGTCAATGTATTACTGTAGTTTGTTTGCCTGTCTCGGTCTATCTATAGCCCTGTCTGGCTGTCTTTATGTCTATGGGATCTCTATTTTTTTATCAGTCCATTTGTCAGTCTGTTCATCTATCTATCTGCCCATTCAGTCTTTCATCTCACCTATCCATGCCCCATACAAGCAAATGATGTGGGTTAGCCTCCATCCTAGAAAGCATTGCAGACAGTGTGACTTGCTCTGTGCTGATTCCTCGCGATTTATATACAGCTTCTCTCACGGCTGTTTGAAGTATCCGGCTCTGAAATTTAAGAAACGAGGTATATATATCGTCATCATCATTAACATCATCATCATCATCACCATTAGCAACAGCGTCATCATCATCATCATCGTCATCACCACCACCACCACCAATCTTAGTAGTATTTGCAACTCTAACCCAGTATCAAAGTTGTGATAGTGGTCAGGTCCTTGAGATGATAACTTACGGCCGTAGCAAGCTCCTGACCCCTGGTGCAGATGAAGTGTAGTCGTTTTATGGTCTCACACAGCGGTACCAGTGTTATAACGAAGAGAGTTGAGCAGTCGCCTTTGAAAGTTGGGATGGCGCAGATGACGAAGAGGTAGGCCAGGGATTTGAGGAGGAGGAGTTCCAGGCGAACGTGGATGATTTTGTTGAAGATCTGAAATGAAAAAGAAAGGAAAAGGTTATTGGCACCAGTGGCTGCACTTTCAATTTTCACATCATTATCATCATCATCATCATCACCACAACCACCACCACCACCACCACGATACACACACACACACACACACACACACACACTATGAGAAATTGTGATTTCTTTTTTTAAGTCTTGGTAATGAGCCTTTTCACTTACCGGTATGTAGCCTATATCCATACTTTTGACTCATGACTCACCCTGCACATTGAGGGGGGGGATGGACTTATACCGTACAAAGAAGCCTACAGACGTTTCAAGACACAGTACTTGCCTTGACAGACGTTTACTAAGAAGCTGAAATGTTGGAAGGGTTTAGAACATCAAGGGGTCTTAACAGTAGTCTTTTAGTTTCCTAACACCTCTTCTGAAGCGATTTATTAAGTATCATTACACTTCAGAATGCTCTTGTATGTACGTATATAATTGGTGCAGACCATTAGTGGTTGTCCTTGAAGTCATTTTTAGCATTTGGACGTGCTTGGACTAGTAACCAAGGAGACTCATTCCTGCATCATAACTAAGGCTTACTGAGTGTCATGCAACAGTTGCCCATAGAGAGAGAGAGAGAGAGATTATCCTTACCTTGTTAAATACAGATAGCGCATCAGTCATATCCAACCAGTGGGAGAACACTTCACTCACATCCTCCACCCTCCATTTCCTTGTCCCTCTCACTCTCCTAGTCAGTCTCTGGAGTTCCTTCACATGCACCTCGGCGAAGGATCCAATGTATATATCCAGCACGGTAGGCACGAACGATGTAAGGCAGACCATAGGCACGTAAATGGCCACTTTCCACCCAGGTATTAACATCAGAGTGCAGATGGAGAGGGTGAATGGGTAGGAGATAAACCCTGCTAGTGCGTAGTGGGTGTGCCAGGACGATTTGATCAGCTGAAAGTGAAAGGAGTGCTGTTTTAGGGCATAATCTTATCCTAGAATACCATCAGAGTCTGCTATGTAGATTTGATTAATTTGAAATAAAAGGATTATCGTATTGTTTCAGTTCATATTCTTTGTCTGGCATAGGAAATGAGTGTTAGGTCCTGTAGATACCATGTGGAGAGGAGATACATAGGTGATGGGTAGATAGATAGGTAGATGATAGATAAATGAATGGATAGACTGATAGGTACCGGTACAGTATATAGATGATTTGTAGATAGGCAGATGATAGATTAATAGTTGATGGATAGATAGATACATAGCCTACGTGACAGATAGACAGGTAGATGATGGATAGATCAGTAGATAGATGATGGATAGGTCGGTATATTATAGATAGATGATGGGTAGATAGATGCACAGACAGAATTATATAAAATAGTTACCTTGTTGCCAGCCCATGCAAGGTACTGTCTCATTCTGGTGGCATTACGCACCGTCTCGCAGTACGCGTATACACAGCATACATACGCAAACGAACACGGCATTGACGTTATGAGGTACCAATAGGGCAGACTGTGAGTGAAGAAGAAGTAGCCCATTAAGACCAGTATCGTCATACATAGTAGCCCTATTAGCACTGAGGGAAGGATGTGCCAGTAGCTTATGTGGTACTCTCCTCTCTCGTCTTTTCGGCACAAGTGAAAACCGAGGATTGTTGCCGCCCGAATGACACTCCTAAAGGCCACTTCCACTGGGACCTCCTTGCTGTTTGAAGGGTCTGTGGATGGTCTACCTTTGTCGTTTTGTGTGGCTTTCTGTGGTACTTCTTGGTTGTTTTCCGTAGCTTTCTTTGGTGACACCTCTTTTCTGTTTATACCCCCTGACTTTATCCTATCTTTGTCGCATTCTGCCACTTCTTCAGCTCTACCTGTAGGTTTTGTGTATGGCCTGTCCTTGTCACAGTCTTTCGAAACTCCCACACCTTCTTCTAGGGGCAAATATTCTTCACCATAAGACAATGTCCTCATACGGTCTTCCTTGTCCTCTGCTGGTCTCGCCATCTTGAAACACTGCACTTTCGGTTCACCCAATATATAGTTAATTCACTTGACATAGATCTTCATCCTTTTCCAGCTTATTTCGTGTAGCTCGTTGGCAGAATAAGACAGTACTGTGCATCATTTCCATAGCACTTCTTCATGACTTGCATCATTTTCTAGTATCATTTTCTAGTATTAATCTCTGGTTATAGCTCAGCATTCAAGATGGAGAGATGGCAATTTTAGGCCATGTTAAAGTTTGTATAGCTTTGAGTAGGACAGGTTGGGGTGAGGTTTTTCGACAGCTCTTCATTACTAATACCTTATTCCAGTGTAGCCTATACAGTATAAAGGTTGCTTGGTTTTTAAACAGTCTTAAAATATCTATCAGCCAGTCTGTTCACTGTTAAAGACACTTTGTTCTGTTCCGTTCTTCATTCAAGTTAAATATTGTTCAACTGACGAGAACTTTATGCATTATTATTATTATAAAATCAAAGTTCCAGTGATCTTTTTCACATAGATTAATTTTTGTATCTTAAAGACCAGCCACAACAAGGACTATTTTTCTTCATTAATTATAGGCTTTAACCAAACTCTGAAGGTGGGGTTTGTGTGGTGAATGTGATGTTTGTGGTGGTGGTGGTAGATGTGGTGGGGGTGGAGTGCATTGTCGTAGAGAGTGAGAGGTTGTGGTGATGGTGGTAGTTGTGGCAGATGTCCTGGTTTTAAAGAGGAGATGATAGTGATGCTAGGGTAGTCTGGAAGGGAATGAAATTGTTGTCGATAGTAGTAGTAATGGTGGAGGTGGTGTAGGTAGTAGTAGCCTAGTAGTGGCAAATGTGGCAGAGGGCGGTGGTAGGTGTGGTAGTAGAGATAGTCTGTGGTCAACTGAAACCCATCTCAGTAGTGGTGCTGTACAGGCGACTTAAGTGTAAGGCAAATGTTACTATCAGATCACTTAGGGTTCATCAGATCACTTAGGAACCCACTTATCTTACAGCAAGCGTACCGTAGCCTACACTAGTGCTCTCTTGAACATTGTAGTTATCACAATACCTAGGCCTTGGGTACATGTACAATACCTGTTGGGGGTGTGAAACATTATTTGTGTGTGTGTGACAGACGGACAGACTATTTGTGTGCGACAGACAGACAGACATGCATTGATTTAGTTTGTGTGTGTGTGTGTGTGTGACAGACAGACATGCATTGATTTAATTTGTGTGTGTGTGTGTGTGTGTG
>JAGKTI010000076.1:0-41655 GCA_018397915.1 Birgus latro
AGTTTATTTATTTGATGCTTTGTATCCCATATTTTAGTGCATAAGATGTGAGAAGTGATGGTTTTCGTAGTGATTGCCATGTCTGATACTTTACACTAAGCTGCCAACTCATGAACATCTATACCTTACTTACCTCAAAATCATCATTTTTGGGTTAAAATTCAATGAATTCATGCTTTCTGTCCATTATTTAATGCATATGGTGTGAGAAAGGGTGATTTTCATAGTGATTTCCATGTCTGACACTTACACTTGCTGGCAAGTTGTGAGCACCTGTGCCTTACTCACCTCTAAATCATCATTTTTTGGTTAAAATTCAGTTAATTCATGCTTTGTGTGCATTATTTATGTTAAAGGGGACTTAAATAAGTGCTATGCATGTCCGGTAGGGAGGTAGGTAGGTAGGTGGTTTTCTGATTTAGATTAGGTTAGGTTAGGGTCATGAATGACCAGTGCTGGAGCTTCAGGGCCACTATCCGGACAAGACCACTGTCCGGTCATGCCTTTGGCTCTATTACGTCGAATAGTGGAGGGATTACTGTTTTGTGATTGTACAGTGTTTTTGACTATACTATGAAGTGATTGTGTCTATTGAACATACATATATTGTTTGTAAAGCACTGGGGGTTCGTTATCAGCCGTTAGGCCTAGAGCCAGGAGTCTGGTTTGTTATAGCGAGGTTTCCACTCACCCTGCCCGTAAATGATGTATTTTACCCTTATAGTGAAGCCATTACTTATATTTGTGAAACATATAGTGCCTGGATTTGTGAAATAACTGATCTACCATAGCAGGCATTATGTTATGCCATAGAGATACAGACACATGCATCAGTTGCTAAAGGAGCAGGCGCTCTCGTACGCCATACAGTAAGGAAGGGAATAACAGAAGAGGCTGGGATGGAATCATGTGATAATGTTTTTATATTGCATATGGTTCAGTGTGAAATATACATATAAAATAGTGCAGCAAGTGTTCACCAAGAAATATTGCGCATTGTCTGACAACGGAAAGTTACGTAATTATCAGAGACAAGAAAATACGGCACACAGCGACACATATATGACTTTATATATGTATGTCATGCAGCAAATGTTCCTGGAGAAATCTGTTGTGTGCATCGCATGTGTTAGGCAAACGTAGTGCAAGGAAGAGAGAATATGACACACACACACACACACACACACAGTCGGGTCGCTGAGAGAGACGCAGCTGCCCCTGGATCGAGGGGAAATAATCGCTGAATCAGCGGCGAAAAGGAGACCAACCTGTTGTGATTATGTGGTGGTTGGATATTAGTTAAAAAAAACACAGGCTTTGGCCATAAAATTCAAGATATAGTGAACAAAAAGTCTCCATATGGTTGAATCATGGCGGAGAGAGATGGAAGATTGTTTACAACTGGCGAGGAGGAATTTGAGGGCTTCTCTGATGATGATGTAAGTAACAGAAGTGATAAGCTGAACCAAACAAGAATAGCAGGAGTAAAGAAAATGGCAGAGAGGAATGTCCAAGAGTTAAAAAAGGTATGGGAAGTAATTAGACAGCTGCGGGAACGGACCTTAGAGCAAGAGAGAGAGATCAAAGTCCTACAGAGTAGACTGGAAAAAGTTTGCACACGTAGTGATGAACAAGAAAAAGAAGTCACAGAATTGAAGGTGAGTAACGAATCTGCATCAAATGAAATAAAACAGCTCAAGAGGGAGAATAAGAGGTTGAAAGATGAAAGGGACAGAATGAAAAGTAAACTAGATGAGTATGAATCAAAATCACGGATGCAAGACGAGCATATTAAGGAAATCAAGGAGCAACATAAGGGGTGGAAGAAAATACAGGAGGAAGGAAGTGCAAATTTCAAGGAGATTATAGAACAACAAAGCAAGGAAAAAGTGGAGAAGGAAGTGGTTAGGGTACTAAGAAGTAGAGAATCTTTTGTCAGGGATGTAGCAGACAAGAAAAAATGTGTGATAACCTCAGGAGTAAGAGAAAAACGTATGACAGTAAGATCCGAAAGAGAGAGAAGAACTGAGCAAGGCTAAAAAAATAATATCAGTGGTTATGGAGGGTAACAATGAAGCCCAAGAAGAGATTGAAGAAGTGTTTAGGTTAGGAAAGTATGAGGAAGGTGGGGCAAGGCCATTGAAAATAAAGTTTAAGTCCCAAGTAATGGTGAATGAAATCATAAATAGAATGTGGAAATTGTCAGATAAAGAGGGGTTTAAAAATGTTTGGATAAGGAGAGATGCAAATGAAGAAGAAAGAGCTAAATTAAAGGAGTTAGTAAAGGAATCAAAGATTAAAAACGAACACCAAACGGAGGAAGAGAAGACAGTGTTCTATTGGAGAGTTATGGATCAGAAATTGAGAAAGTGGTACCAACGGAGGGAAGGAGAGAAGAGAGTATAAAAAACGCTGAAAAAAGTTTGAAAGTGGTGTACACAAACATTGATGGACTAATATCGGCAAGGTTAGAAATCAATGATTTTTTGAGGGTACACGAACCAGATTTTATGTGCTTTGTAGAGACTAAATTGAAAGAAGATATTGATATATGAGAGATGGGAATTACAAATTATGGAGAAGAGACAGAAATGAAAAAACAGGAGGAGGAGTGATGATAGCAGTGAAGGACAACAAAAATGTAGATACTGTGGAAATGGCAGAGGGCAGGGTCGAAGCGATAAATATGAAATTAGAAACTGGGAAGAATGGTAAGAGAGATATGGCAGTGTTATATGATCCCCCTAAGACGAGAGCATGGAATAACGATGAATACCAGGAGATGTTGTCAGACATGGTTACTTATCTACAGAAAGGGATTGAGAAAAGCAACAATATAATCCTAATGGGTGACTTTAATTGTAAAGAGGTGAACTGGGAGGAATGGGACTCAGGAGGCAGCAAAGATTCGTGGGATACTAAATTGTTAAATATAGCAATGAATGACGTAATGATGCAGTGGGTCAAAGAAGAGACACGATTCCGAGGTGATGACACACCAGCAAGATTAGATTTGCTACTATCCAAAGAACCTGATTTAATTGAATCTTTGAAATATCTGTGTCCTATAGGAAAAAGTGATCATGTGATCATTGAGTTCCAGATGATAATAGGGAATGTGGTGCCAAGAGATGAGCGGCAAGGAAGATACAACTTTGGGAAAGCAAACTTTGCGGAATTGAGAAAATTTTTCGAAAATGCGGATTGGAGAAAATTCAGAGAGACAAAAGAGATACAGAGGAAGTGGGATATCTTTTTAGACCTCTATAATTTGGGAGTGGAAAAATATGTGCCAAGAGTAAGGGGGAAAGAAAACAGGAAAAAGGAGTGGTTTAATAGAAGGTGTATGACAGCAAAAAAAGGGAGGGACATTGCATGGAACAAATTGGGAAAGAGAGGTAATAACAGAACAAAGGAAGAATATAAAAGAACTAGAAATGAATATATAAGAATATGTAGAGAGGAAGAAAGGAACTTTGAAAAAGGTATAATTGACAAATGTAAGGATGAACCCAAATTGTTTTATAGATTTGTTAATGGCAAATTGAAGCAAAGGAAAGGAATCACCAAACTGAAAGTAGAAGGAGAGGTCTACAAGAATTCAGTAATGCAAGCTGAAGTAATGAACAAATGTTTCCAATTGGTTTGGGGAGTTTGTGGAAGGGGAGGGAGTGATTAGAAATGTAGTGATAAAAGATATAAAAGTGGAAGTGCAGGAAATGTATAAATTACTGGGAGCTCAAGATGTAAGGAAGGCCCCAGGACCGGATGGAATCTCTAATTGGGTACTGAAGGAATGCAGAGAACAACTGGCGGATAAGATTCACTATTTAATTGTGTGCTCCTTGGAAGAGGGGAAAGTGCCTCAGGAATGGAAGAGGGCAAATGTGGTGCCAATTTATAAGGGAGGAAACAAGGAAGAACCCTAGAATTATAGACCAGTGTCCCTAACCAGCATGGTTGCGAAATTGTGTGAGAGAATCCTGAAAGATAGATGGATAAAATATCTGGAAGAGATGAATATTTTGACTGAAAGTCAGTTTGGATTCAGAAGTGGAAGGTCGTTTCCAACTTGTTGAGCCTTTACTCAAGGGCGATTGACGTACTACAGGAGAGAGACGGTTGGGTGGATTATGTGTACTTAGACCTGGAGAAGGCCTTCGACAACATACCCCACAAGAGACTAATATGGAAATTAGAGCATATCGGAGGACTGAAGGGAAGCCTCCTGGAATGGATGAGAGACTTTTTGAGTGATAGACAAATGAGGACAGTAATAAAGGACAGGACATATGGATGGAGGGAAGTAATAAGTGGTGTCCCACAGGGCTCGGTGTTGGCACCAGTAATGTTCCTGATTTACGTAAATGATAGGATATTTGATTGGAGCCGGATGTGGGAAATGAAATTCAACGCAAAAAAATGTAAAATATTGGAAATGGGTAAAAGTACCAAGAGGCCATCATTGAATATATGATGGATAATGAACAGATTAGAAAAGCGAGAGAAGAGAAAGATTTGGGAGTACTGGTCCAGGATAGTTTGTCACCTGAAAAGTACATAAATGAGATAGTTAGAGAGACATATAAACTCTTGACCAATATTAGAGTGGCATTTCATTACATGGATGAGAAGATGATGAAAAAATTGATTGTGGCCATGATGCGCCCCAGGTTAGAATATGCAGCAGTAATATGGTCCCCACACAAGAAGAAAGATATAACCAAGATTGAGAGAATACAAAGAACAACAGCAATCAAGATGGTCCCCAGTCTGGCAGATTTGTCTTACAGAGAGAGGCTGGAAAAGCTGGATTTGCCTTCCTTAGAGGAAAGGGGAGAGAAGGGCGACATGATTGCAGTGTTCAGGATCATGATAGGAGTAGATAAAATTGACAGAGAAAATCTGTTTGTGTGGGATGAGAGAGTAACAAGAGGACGCGGAATGAAACCAAAGAAGCCAAGCTGCTCAAAGGACATCAAGATATATAGTTTTCCTTATAGATGCATAGACCTGTGTAATAGCCTGGACAAAGAGATCGTCCAGTCTAAAAACTTAAACGAGTTTAAGGCAAAATTTGACGTATTGAGAAACAGAGACGGGACCCCACAAGCGTAGCTCATTTCCTGTATATCACAATTAGGTAAAATACACACACAGGACGCACGTCACATCGCTCCTCTCCACAACTGGCTATACCCAAATTAGTATCTTTATATGAGTCAAGCTCTGTACCAGGTTAAACTAAATGGTGTCCTAATATAAAAGAGGAAGTTTTAAGTAAGATTGTTGTTCAAATAGCAAAACAAACAAAGTAGTGCACGAATGCACCCAGCAGCATCAGCTGATTGTTTTGTCTGCACCAGGGAATTTAAGTAGAGTCTGTGCTCTTAATACCACATGTTGTCCACCTACTTCAGTAAAGCAAGTTTGGAAGGAGCTAGGAAAAGGGATAAAGGTAGAAAGCAGATGATGATTTCTTCCAGGAACTGGTTGAAATGGATACGTACAATAAGCTGTTAGAATGGGTAAACAGATTGGAGATGACGTTTCAGAATTAAGTGGATGAAAGTAAGAAGCAGTTGCACATACAGAAGGAGGAAATAGAAAAATTAGTAAAGGAAGTCAAAAAGAACAACACAACAATAGATGAGCTGACATTTGAAGTGGGTTCACTTAGAAGGAAAATTAGTGTAATGGCAAGTTCAGTTGTCAACCACGAGAGTATCATGGAAGAGTTCAAAAATGATACAGAGACATTTAGGCAGTAGGCAGTCTGATTGATCAGAGCAGTGACATTGAGGAGAAGATAGTCCGGGTGAATGAAGCTACTAAAATGATGTGGAAACCATGTCTGCTGAAATGGTGAAGTAAAGAAAGACCTAGAAACAAGAGTTGAAGAAAAAGCATTAAAAAGGAAGTGAAAAGAATAATCTAAATCAATCCCAAATTGGTCAGAGGTTCAGCAGATGTCAACAAATGTATAGTAATCACTGGTATAAAGGAGGTGGAAATAAAAATCAAGATCTTGAGAGAAAAAAAGGAGATGGCAAATGTAATGAGCATATTGAAAGAAGTATCAGAGGAAATCTGTAATAAAGACACAGAGGAACACAAAAGGCTAGGGAAATATGAGAGAAATAAGTCAAGGCCCCTAAAAGTAAGCTTCCAGAATGCAAACACTGTGGAGGAGATACTAAAAAATGCAAAGAAACTTATGGAAAAAGAGGAATGAAAAATGTATGGATAATAACTCAAGAGGAACTGGAATTACTAAAAGAGAAGAGGGAGGAAGCAAAAACAAAGAATGAGGGAAGATGAGAGGAGGAGAAGAATACATTTATTTACAAAGTACTGTAATTGGAATGCAGGTTCGAAAGTCGTACCTAACCAGGAGGGAATAAAAAGGAGGAAGGTAGTAGACCCAAGTCATGACAAGTATGTAAACAAGATGATTAAGTTGATGTACTCAAATGTAGATGGAATGGTGTCTAAATTATTAGAGATGAATGACTACATCAGACAAAATGAACCACGTATTATTTGCCTAATTGAAACAAAATTCGGATATAAAATGACATCCTAAACCTAGAGGAATACAATATATGGAGAAGAGATAGGAACTTAAAAAAGGAGGAGGAATTATGAACAGTGAAAAATCTAAAAGTCATAGAAATAGAAATAGATATACCCTCGCAAGTGGAAGTGCATGCAGCAGAGATTAATACATCTGAAGGGAAAGTTATTGTGGCAAATTTATACATGCCACTGAGATCAAACACATGGGAAAGAGGCGAATATGAGGATCTGGTAGAGAGTACAATTCAGAGTAAGAGCATTACTATATAGAATGATGGAGAAAACGGAAAGAATTATTATTATTTATTTATTTTTTTTTTTTTAATGCACGGAAGAAGGAACCAAAGGCCAGGGCCCGCATACTATTCCTTCCAAGAAAAGTAGAAACAGTACCAAAGAGAGCCAAATTCAAGATCCATTCATTTCGAGATGCCTGGACACACTGCGTTTGAAAGATTGGAGATCATAGGAAGTAGGGAATACAGACAGAGGGAGACAGTTCCAGAGTTGACCAGTTGCATAAATGAAGGACTGGGAGTAACAGTTAACTCTTGCATTAGAGAGTTGGACAGAAAAGGGATGAGAGTTTGTTGCTAGACGGGTACTATGTACCCGTCGTAGAGGTGGAGGGATGCAAGCAGACAGTTCAGAGGAACAGTGACCATTGAAGCAGCGATAGAAAAGAGATAAAGAAGCAACAGTGCGGCGAAGAGACAAAGGTTGAAGGGAATCAGTAAGAGGAGGAGAGTTAATGAGACGAAAAGCCCTTGACTCCACCCTATTGAGAACTGCATGTGGGGAGCCTCCCCACACATGAGAGTTGTACTCCATACACGGGCGAATAAAACCCGTGTACAAGGACAACATCTGTGCAGGGGTAAAGAAAGTTCGGAGTCGGCCCAGCACACCTAATCTCTTGGAAGCAGATTTCACAAGAGATGTAATATGTTCTTTCCAAGACAAATCCCGAGAGAATGAAACCCCTAGCATGTTCAAGGATGATGCAGGACAGAGCTGGACATTATTAAACATTAGTGGGTAATCCTGAGGAAGATTTTATCTGGTTGATAAGTGTAAGAACTGAGCTTTTGATGCATTAAAAATAACCAGATTATTTTTGCCCCAATCAGAGATATGAGCCAAGTCAGACATTAGGTGTGCCATAGCCTCATCCCTTGTTTGCTGAAGTAACTGCTGAGATGGACGTTGCGGGAACCGAATGGAAAGGTGAAGGGTAGAATCATCAGCATATGAGTGGATAGGGTTAGATGTACAGCTTAGAAGGTCATTGATGAATAAAAGAAAGAGAGTTGGTGATAGGACAGAGCCCTGAGGAACACCACTGTTGATAGGTCTAGGAGAAGAACGATGGCCATCTACAACAGCAGCTATAGAACGACCAGAAAGAAAGCTAGAGATGAAGGCACAGATAGAAGGATAGAAACCGTAGGAGGGCAGTTTGGAAATCAAAGATTTATGCCAGACTCGACCGAAAGCCTTTGAGATGTCAAGTGCAATGGCAAAGCTTTCGCCAAAGTCCCGAAAGGAGGATGACCAGGAGTCTGAAAGGGAGGTGAGAAGATCACCAGTGGAGCGTCGCTGACGGAACCCATGCTGACAATCAGAAAGAAGGTTGTGGTAGGAAAGATGCTTTAAAATTTTTGTGTTAAGAACTGATTCGAAAACTTTTGAGACACAGGATGTTAAAGCAATTGGATGATAGTTAGAGGGTTGGGAATGGTCACCCTTCTTTGGGACTGGCTGAATGAGAGCAAACTTCCAGCAAGAAGGAAAGGTATAAATTGACAGACAAAGGCGAAAGAGTTTACCTAGGCAGGGTGTAAGCACAGAAGCACAGTTTTTGAGGACAACAGGAGGGACTCCATCAGGCCCATATGCCTTGTTAATATTGAGGCCAGTGATGGCAGAAAATACATCAGCTGAAGAAATTTTAATGCCATTCATGAGGAAGTCTGAGGGGGGATGTGATGGAGGAACAGCACCGGAATCGTCTAAGGTAGAATTGGAGGAGAAAGTCTGAGCGAAGAGATCTGCTTTATCAGTAGAAGAAATAGCTACAGAACCATCAGAGTAGAAAAGAGGAGGGAAGGATGATGAGGTAAAGTTGTTAGAAAGGTTTTTGGCAAGGTGCCAAAAGGACCGAGAAGAATTCGAGTTGGAGAGTTGGGAACATTTAGCACAGATGAAATTATTTTTAGCAGAGTGAAGAACAGACCTAGCACGATTCCGGGCAGAAATATAAAAAAGATGTGATTCAGGGGTGGGTTGGCTCCGGTACCTTTTAAAGGCCCTCTCTCTGTTTCGGACAGCATTAGAACAAGGGTGATTAAACCAAGGCTTTCTTGCATTAGACAGAGGATATGAGAAAGGAATGTATGCTTCCATGCCCAAGAGAATAACCTCCGTAATGTGCAAGGCACACTCAGACGGCTCCCAGCCATGGAAGCAATAATCATTCCAAGGAAAATCAAAGAAGTACTGCCTGAGGGCCTCCCAATCTGCAGCTCCAAAGTGCCACAGGCGGCATTTCTTTGGAGGGTCCACAGGCTGCACCGGAGCGATAGGACAGGTTAAGGTATTAAGGTTGTGATCGGAGGAGCCCAACGGAGAGAAAAGATTAACAGTGTAAGCAGAAGGATTAGTTGTTAGGAAAAGGTCAAGTATGTTGGAACTCTCTCCAAGGCGGTCAGGGACACGGGTAGGGTGCTGTACAAGCTGCTCTAGGTTTAATCATTAAGGATAGAAAAGATGTATGCTTGTTCACCAGATGGATCAGTGAAAGGAGAGGAGAGCCAAGGGCGGTGGTGAACATTGAAATCTCCTAGAATGGAGATTTCAGAGAAAGGAGAAATGGATAGAATGTGTTCCATCGTAGAAGTAAGCTAGTCAAAGAATTTTTGATAGTCAGTAGAATTAGGAGATATGTAAACAGCACAGATATATTTATTCAGAGAATGACAGGAGAGCCAAAGCCAGAGAGTAGAGAATTCAGAAGAGTCAAGTTGAGGAACACGAGAGCAAGATAGATCGTTGCATACATATACACAACAGCCACCTTTGGCTTTGAAATGAGAATAGAGAAAGTAGGAGGATACAGAAAAGGGTTTGCTGTCAGTTGTCTCAGACAGCTGAGTCTCAGAAAGAAAGAGAAGGTGAGGTTTAGAGGAGAAGAGGTGGTGCTCAACAGAGCGAAAGTTAGAGGAAAGGCCGCGAATGTTACAGAAATGAAGAAGGAGTGAGTCAGACAGTGGTTCCAGGCAGCTCCGAGAGTCGTCACCGGGAGAGGGGCGGATGGTGGGGGCATTTATGGTCCCTCCCTCTGGGGACTCCGAGGCACAATTAACAGCCGCCATTTTTTAAAAAATTTGAAAAGGAAGTGTAGTGTGTAGCGTGTATGTAGTTTGGTGTTGACAGTTAGAGAAACCTGTATTGGAGAGCATGCTGGTCTACCCTCTGTGTTACTGAGACACTGAAAAAGTTCAGCAAAGGGGGATGGTCAGGAACAAGTCCTGAGGGCTGATGAAACAGGAGCTTCAGCTCTCCATGTCATCAGCTTTCCATCCTCCTTGGGAGTACTTCCCTGCTTGACTGGTGCTACAGTCTGCTAACTGGAGGTGTTAATACAAATATAAATTGGAATACTCTAGATGTAATAAGCAAGGATAGCTGTTGGGATCAAAAGCTCCTGGATCTCGTGCAGGAGTTTTTCCTAACACAACATGTAAAGGAAAGCATCAGAAAAGAGGACTTGATGTACCATCAGGACTGGCTCATATTTACTAGGCAAGAAAACGATGTTGACAATTTAATGTATCACTCTCCATTCGGCAAAAGTGACCATGCAGTACTAAATTGCAACTTCAGGATTGCATATGACATAGTTAACAGCAGTGAAAACTACTAAAAGAGCCTAAACTATAAAAAGGGAAAGTACCACAACCTAAAAAGTACTTCTTAGAAATAGATTGGGAAAAGTACCTTAGAGGACAAGATTTAAATGTTATATATAAAAAATTCTGTGAACTTTATGAAATAAGAGTCCAAAAGTACATCCCAGAGCACAAAGAAGCAGAAAAGAAAATAAAGAAATGGTTTAATACAGAATGTAAAAAATCAAAAGAAAAAAGAGACTTGTGGAATAGATACAGAAGACACAATAGTAAGAGGGCATATAAGAACTATAAACAGGCAAGAAACGATTATGCAAGAATAAGGAGAGAAGCCCAAAGACAGTATGAGGAAGACATCATAAATAAAAGTAGTAATCAACCGAAACTATTTTACAGCTACATCCGAAGCAAAACCAAAGTAAAAGATAAAATACGATCCATTACGAATGAGGGGATCATCCATACACAAGAGAAAGATATGTGTGAAGCACTAAATAAGAATTTCCAATCAGTTTTTACAGAAGAAAATAATTTTGAGAGGGATGATATGGAACATGCATGCCCACACATATTACCAGATATACAAATACCTGTATCAGAAAAAGAAATACAGGAGGAGTTAAATTAGACAAAGGAAAAGTAAATGGTCCTGATGAAATTTCATGTTGGGTGTACATGAATGTGCAAAGGAGTTAAGTAAACCATTATCCTTAATATTCAAGGGATCTTTGGGACAAGGTAAACTACCTGATATTTGGAAGATAGCAAACATTGTTCCCATATTCAAGAAAGGGAATAGACAAAATCCACTCAACTACCGACCAGTATCACCAACCAGCGTTGTAAGCAAGTTACTAGAAAAGCTGATAAGAAAAGTTTGGGTAAATCATCTAGAAGAGCACAGTATGATGACAGAAAGACAGTTTGGTTTCAGAAAGGGAAAATCATGTGTTACTAATCTGTTGAGCTACTATGATAGAGTAACAGAAACACTACAGAAAGGAGAAGGATGGGTGGACACTATCTGTTTAGATTTCAAGAAAGCATTTGACAGAGTACCGCACCAAAGACTTTTATGGAAACTGTACCATCAAGCAGGAATCCAAGGCAAACTGTATTGTTGGATGCAAGACTTTCTCAAAAAAAAAAGGAAATGAGATGAGTACTAAGGGGAAATTACTCATCATGGAGGGAAGTGACTAGCGGAGTTCCACAGGGCTCAGTGCTGGCACCAGTTATGTTTTTAGTGTATATAAATGATGTAGATAGCAACATTGGAAATGAAAGCCATCTAAATATGTTTCCTGATGATGCAAAAGTACAAAGGAGAATTACTAATGCAGACCCTTGTAAAGAGCTACAAGAAGAATTAAATAAACTCCATGAATGGAGCAGTACATGGCAAATGGAATTCGCTGTGGACAAGTGTCATGTAATCAAGTTTGGTAAAATTGGAAAAAGACTAGATTGGGATTATAAGTTAGGAAGTAAAACCCTACACCCATCAGATAGGGAGAAGGACCTAGGTGTGATTATCAGTAACAGACTATCTCCGGCTGACCACATAAATGAGAAGATACGAAACATGTATACACTGCTTGCAAATATGAGAATAGCATTTACATACATAAATAAAGACATGGTAAGAAAGATAACATCATTCATCAGACCAACCCTGGAGTATGCATCAGTAGTCTGGATTCCTCATCTCAAAAAACACATAGATAAGATTGAAAAAGTTCAAAGGGCCACTACAAGATGGATACCAAGCTTAAGGGATCTAAGTTACGAAGAAAGACTAGAAAAACTGAATCTTCCTACACTACAGGAAAGAAGGAAAAGAGGAGACATGATTATGCTATATAAATGCATATCAGGGAAGGAGAAAATAGACATAAATGATTACATAACCAATGGGAATGCATCAGCAGGAGGACACTGCAAAAAACTGCATAAAAAGAGAGGCGATAAAGACGTAAGGAAATTTAGTTTCCCAAATAGGGCAATTGGTAAGTGGAATGCACTAGCAAATGAAACTGTGTGTGTCAAAACAATTCATAAATTTAAGGATATGTACCATAAAAATGGTTTAAGACACGGGACAGTACGAGCTTGAGTCATTCCTGTAAAGATACAATTAGGTAAGAACACATATTGGAGAGTTATGGTGGAAGTGGTACCAACAGAGGGAAGGAGAGAAGAGGGTATAAAAAACAATGAAAAAAGTTTGAAAGTGGAGTATACTAATACTGATGGTGTAATATCGGCAAGGTTAGAAATCAACGATTTCTTGAGGTTACATGAACTTGATGTTATGTGCTTTGTAGAGCAAGTTAAGAGAAGACATTGATATCCATATGGGAGATGGTAAATACAAACTGTGGAGAAGAGACAGAAAAGAAAAAACGGGAGGAGGAGTGATGATAACAGTGAAGAGCAACATACATGTAGATACTGTGGTGATGGGAGAGGGTAGGGCTGAAGTGATAAATATAAAATAGAAACTGGAGTGAATGGTAAGAGAGAGAGATGGCAGCAGTATATGTTCCCCCTAAGACAAGAGCATGGAATGACGATGAATACCAGGAGATGTTGTCAGACATGTTTAGTTATCTACAGAAAGTGATTGAGAAAAAGCAACAATATAATTCTAAAGGGGTGATTTTAATTGTAAAGAGGTGAACTGGGAGGAATAGGACTCAGGAGGCAGTGAAGATTCGTGGGGCACTATAGTGTTAAATACAGCAATGAATAAGGTAATGACGCAGTGAGTCTAAGAAGGGACACGATTCCGAGGTGATGACACACCAGCAAGATTCGATTTACTGCTAACCAAAGAACCTGACATAGTTAAATGTTTGAAATATCTGTCGTGTAGGAAAAAGTCATCATGTGGTCATTGAGTTCCAGATGACAACAGGGAACGTGGTGCCAAGAGACGAGCCTTATAGGCAAGGAAGATACAACTTTGGGAAAGCAAACTTTGCAGAATTGAGAAAATTTTTCGAAAATGCAGATTGGAGAAAATTCAGGGAAACGAGAGATACAGAGGAAGTGGGATATCTTTCCAGGCATCTATAATTTTGGCGTGGAAAAATATGTGCCAAGAGTAAGGGGGAAAGAAAACAGGAAAAAGGAGTGGTTTAATAGAAGGTGTATGATAGCAAGAAAAGAGAGGGATATGGCATGGATCATATGGAGAAAGAGAGGCAATATCAGAACAAAGGAAAATGTAAAAGAACTAGAAATGAATATACAAGAATACCTAGAGAGGAAGAAATGAACTTTGAAAATGGTATAATTGACAAATGTAAGGATGAACCTAAATTGTTTTATTGGTTTGTAAATGGCAATTTGAAGCAATGAGGAAGGAATCACCAAACTGAAAGTAGGAGAGGTCTACGAAGATGCAGCAATGCAAGCTGAAATAATGAACAAATGTTTCCAATCGGTTTTCACTAATGAAAGGGAGTTTGTGGAGGAGGAGGGAGTGACTAGAAATGTAGTGATAAAAGATATAAAAGTGGAAGTGCAGGAAGTATGTAAATTACTGGAAACTCAAGATGTAAGGAAAGCCCCAGGACCAGATGGAATCTCTAATTGGGTACTGACGGAATGCTGAGAACAACTGGCAGATAAGATTCACAGTTTAATTGTGTGTTCTCTGGAAGAGGGGAAAGTGCCTCGGGAATGGAAGAGGGCAATTGTGGTACCAATTTATAAGAGAGGCAACAACGAAGAACCCTAGAATTATAGACCAGTGTCCTAACCAGCTTGGTCGCAAAATTGTTCAAGAGAATCCTGAAAGGTAGATTGATAAAATATCTGGAAGAGATGAATATTTTGACTGAAAGTCAGTTTGAATTCAGAAGTGGAAGGTCATGTGTTTCCAACTTGTTGAGCTTTTACTCAAGAGCGATTGACATGCTACAGGAGAGAGAGAGTTGGGTGGATTGTGTGTATTTAGATTTGGAGAAGGCCTTTGACAAGGTACCCCATAAGAGACTAACGTGGAAATTAGAGCATATATTGTACAATAGTTGATTCACAGATTAGCATTTTAAGTGCTTGCAGTTGTATATACTGTAGTTCAATATGAATTTTGTTCTAATGTGCTTTTCTTCTGATTTCAGTATCATCAATGGTTTTGCATTACCATTGAAAGAAGAACATAAAGTGTTCTTGCTGAAGGTGTTGTTGCCTCTCCACAAGGTCAAATCCTTGAGTGTGTACCACCCACAGTTGGCATACTGTGTCGTCCAGTTCCTGGAGAAGGATCCGTCTCTTACTGAACCTGTCATCATCACCTTGCTCAAGTTGTGGCCAAAGGTCCATAGTCCCAAGGAGGTATGTCGTTTTTAATACTTGCATTATTTTCAGTATGTTTAAATGTGTTACCCTGATTTAGTTTTGCTGTGTGGAGAAAATGGAGACTCAGAGATTGACTCTAAAAGAATGAGGTATGTTAGTGAGGAGACAGGATAAGGTGCAGGGAATGGTAGAGCAGTATATGAGTGAGACTGGTATGAAATGGAGAGAAGGCAGCTGAATAGTGGAGGACAGGGCAACAAGGAGGAACTTTGTTCATAACCTTCTGCTTCTGGATTGAGGTGTCTGGCTGTAGAGAGATCGACTTTTTTAAATCTAGCAGTATGGAACTAGATTGTTATCTGGGTTAATAACCTGGATATAATGATCATCATACTACAGAGCCCAGTTTCCCACTAATATGAGGGTGGAAAAGATCCAAAAACAGGAACAGGTAAACAGAAGATAGAAAATTACCAACAGAGTGCCAGGTGAAATGGGCCATATGTCCATTCACGCGTCATTCAAGCCATGAGTGTTTGCAGCTTTACCTCACCGGTTTTAAGGTTCACAAATATATGTGCTCAAAATGCTTGTGAGATGGATACCCTGACATCAACTCTCATATCTTAAAAAGAGGTGCATCTTTGTCATGTGGAACTCCTTTATATACAGTACTTGCAGTTCTTCCATTCATTTCTCTCATGTGTCAGTTCTTTTCAGCTTCCATGACACTATTATACACAAAAGCTACTACAACACCTCCTTCCCTCAAACTCTTTGTATCTATCAATAGCCAGACACCAAATTGCCATGAGGGGTGGTTGTTTGTCTTTGACACTCTCATACATTTTCTTTCTTTCTTTCTTTTTAACTGCTAGATTCATAGTCACCTTAGTGTGACCATATCATCCAAGCATACACACACTGCTACGTTCTTCATTCTCTCTCTCTCTCTCTCTCTCTCTCTCTCTCTCTCTCTCTCTCATTAACCACTTCTTTGCGATGCGTCCCTCCTAAGCTTCACAAAATTGTCTGTAGTTATTTAAAAAAAAACCCATAAGCTTAACGTACTCGTAATGAAGAGGTTAATTGAGACTTNTGAAGGCTCCAACATGCTTGCATGTGTCGGCCTTGGTCACCTAATGGCGGCTCTCCACGCTGCTCGATCTCTGGCAGCCTCCCTATTCAGTCCCTTAACCCTTAAGTCACATTTAATGACCTCGTCCCATGTCTTTCTCGGTCTACCCCTCCCAACCCCTCCCCCAATATTAACACTTCTCACCCTCTGTACCCAATTATCATCCCCCATCCTCTCCACATGTCCAAACCACCTCAGCCTACCTCTCCTCATCACAACACCAATACACTCCAGTCCCATCCTACCTCTCAACTCTTCTATCGTAAACCCAGCCCCCCCAGGCCTTGCACGCAGGGACGCACTGCACATCCACCTAATCATTGTCATTTCTGTACGTTTAAACCTGCGAATATCTTCTTCCTTTACTGCCCAGGTCTCACTACCATACAGCATCACACTCCTAACACATGCTGCATACAAAGACCCCTTAGCACGTAAGGAGAGTCCTCTCAATGTCAGGAGAGGCAACAGCTCCCTGAACTTCTTCCAACCACTTCTCACTCTAGCAACCGAGCTAACTCCAGCCCCACCTCCGGCACATAACATGTCTCCCAAATAACAAAACTCCTCCACACACTCAAGAGACTCACCTGCAAGTTCAACCCTCTCACGCCTAACAATCTCTGCCTGCTCTCCCCGACACACCGCACACATGAAATCAGCATTATCTCGCAGTCTACCTCTAATACCACTACATCTCTTGTGCACCCACTTATCACAAACACTGCACAAGATGGAATTACTTCCCACACCCATGTGGCAAACTGCACATGGCCACTCTCCCTCTCCTCTGATTGTACCGCCACCAACCCTAGATATCATCACTTTTGTTTTATCTGCATTTACCCTTAAGCCCTTGTGCCCCATACCATCTCTCCTTTGCACAAAATTCATCCAGCTTGCTCAGTCACTCAACTGAATAAAAATACTCTTTAGAAATGCAGTTTATATGATCACATAAAGTAATGTACTGTACAGAATGCAATAACTCTATTTCTTATTTTGCTGAGAATACAGTAAGACAAACTCTGTAACATATATGATGCAGATCCACTGCAAACTAAGGAAAAGAGGACATATATTAGCTAAACAAGAATAGATGGTGAAGTGAATGTGTGAGAGAGTGGGAGTAAGGAGTGAGCATATCAGTCTGGTCTTTATATACGACTGTTGCTATGTGATAAATTGTAAGACTGGTAACTCAAAAGTTATATAGTTTTTTGGAATAACAATTAAATTTTGGCTGCGATATCTCTAGAATGATATTTTCAACAGTCACCTCAGGGAATCTCACGTGGATGCAGCGACACACGTAAGCCAACGATCAGCTGTCAGAGCCAGGATGGCCACCAAACGTTTACATGTGCAGAACCTCCCTAGCCTAGTTAGCTCCTATACCTCTCTTTCTCATACACGTATTTACCACATCTGTTGTTCTTCCAGACCTACTATGTCTCCTCCCACCTTCACGTTTGCTCAAATATATCCTTCTCACCACTCTTCACTCCTCTTCTGTCCACATGCCCATACCATTGAAGCACACACAGACTCATCAACAGCAGATCAGCAGTGATGTTTGTAGACTTTTTTACTCTGCATCTTTCATGAAATATGTTATTCCTTATCCTGTTCACACTCTATAATCTACATGTATTTCTCAGTGGTCCCATCTGCATTGCTGTTATTCTTGACTTCATTTTCATACACTTCATACTCATCATCATCTGCATTATAATGAACCAGATGTGTTACTGGTAATCAACCCTCTGGCTAGATCCCAGTTTGCCTACTAAAAACCCTATTTGACAGTAGCACAAGTGCAGATATGCTTTCTAAGGACATAGTGTATGATGTAAGACTGGGGGGGGGGAGTAATTTTTTACGTCTGGGCCTCCTCTCTCATTACAAGACAGAGTACTACTACACATTCAGTATGCTTTTTTCTTGCTTACCATGGTCCTGGCACTGTTTGTGGTGACTGTGCACTGAATTCCTTGCCACAGGCCACACATATAAAGGGGTCACTGTACACATGTCAGATAACCATTCTGTTGATGTCAGGTTAAAGGGAGGGTGCCAGACACTTACTGTGTGCTTCTCTACACTCGTCCAGTCAGCATGAACCCATCAGTTTCTCAGCCACATCAACTTCCATGTTTCACGTCTCATACTAATGTACCATCGCTCAAAAATATATCCCTACTCACGTGAACGCAGGAACCCACAGTGCGCAGAGTGATTCAATCGTGGTTAGAATTCCATACTGCATTGTCCATTGTGTCAAAAAGACACGTCACTTTAGTAAGGATACTTTTTTGAGCGACAGTACCATATCCATAAACCTTGGTTACACCTCCTTCCACTCACATTTACTTTCTTCACCTTCCTGTTGAATTGACCTGTCTTGTTATGTTGTCATGATCTCTTTATTGTAATCATTCAGTCAGTCACCAACCTGTCTGTCTCCATTTCTCCAAATGATCATGCCATCTTCTACCATATTATAAACAGACTTCATGATTCCATAGCTTTACTTTCACAAATTGCTGTTACTTATCCCGTCCACTGTACACTTAAGAAACACACATTTCTCAGCAGTCCATTTTTATTGCTCTCACCCTTTACTTTTCACTCAGGCCATATCAGTCTCTCGCACAAATGTATGTTATATTGAGCATTAACACACCTTCATGCAATCCTCTTAGAGTCTCTAGAATCGGTCCTCTGTTTCTTATCAAGGGCTTAATAGCATCAGCCACCTTTCTTTCAGAGCTAGTCAGGCACGTGAGGTATATCCAGAAATAGAGAGGTTTGAATGATGTGTGAAGGGTTGTTAGGCCCATTTCACTGGGTATGCAGAGTTGGTAAATTCTCCCACTTTTGTATCTTATCCTTACTCCTTTATCCTGCCCCATCTGTCCATAGGAGGGGAAAAAATGAAGATGATTTTAGAAAACTTCATGAAATTAATACCTTTACAGAAGAGGTATTAATTGACATAATTTAAAATTATTGTTTGCCTTGCAGGTGATGTTTTTAAACGAGCTTGAAGAAATCTTAGATGTAATTGAACCAAATGAATTTGTTAAGGTGATGGTTCCACTGTTTCGCCAACTGTCAAAATGTGTTTCATCACCACACTTTCAGGTATGTTGCTGGCAGATTTTCAAAAATAGTGAAACCTTTTAGTGCAGTTTAACCTGTCATGTCCCAACCGATTTTCCACCTCTGACCCCCTCCTCCCATGCCAACCAAATTTAGTTTTTTTTTTTTCTCTCTCTCTCTCTCTCTCTCAAACCTCCTCTTTTGGTGAGAAACATTGAAAATTCATAGAGAAATCACCCTCCTGAGCTTATAAATGTTGCTGCAAGTGACAGTCACCCTTACCTTTTCATTCTCTCTGAGGGTACCTGGCTTCAAAGATGACGAGCTATGGGAGGGGTAACTATTTCAAGCCACTTTAAATTACGTATTTATTTATCTATTTGCTACAAATTTATACGTAGTGCAAGAGTATATTGGTTTTCACACAATAATATAGGCGATATAAGCATTGTTCACTCACCAAACACATCAACATATGGCACATTCGTTTCGTTTTTTGAAGGCTGCAACATGCTTGCATGCGTCGGCCTTTTTTTTGGATTGGAGGGTGTAGCATTTTATGACCGGATGCCCTTCCTGATGTCTACCAATGACCCTTGGGTGGATTCGATCCTCCGACCCTACGTGAATTTCGTCATTGGAGAGACTGTGGTGCGACATGTCTTTACTGGCCAGGTCACTGCTAAGAGGTGAATTACCGAGAAAATGGCATGTGGGGGGGGGCAGGTGGGGCCAGGCAATATCCCCGCTTGGCACCGGATAGAGGAAGGTTTCCTACATATGCCTACCAAAAATCACCCGTGAAACTTCAAAAATGTGCAAATGACTGACCTTGCAATTGCATAACGTATGGGTGCATCGTCGGGTGTCACCATGATAAAACGTTGCGACGTACCTATAACGCCTCAGGTTAATTTAACGTCGAATATTAAAAATGTTGTAACTCACTGCAAAACATAAAGTATTATAAAGTAAAATGTTGTAACTCATCTCACTAAACTAAAATTTGCATTAATTTATTATGACACTGTGAGAAGAGAGGAAGAAATCAGTAGGAAGGAAGTGGTGGAAGCAATAAAGAAAGTCAAAATGGGGAAAGCCTCAGGAATTGATGGAGTGTGTGGTGAAATGCTGAACCATGGGGGAGAGATTGTAGTAGAATGGATGTGAAAGGTGTGCAGATTGGCCTGGGAGGAAGGTAGAGTCCTGGAGGATTGGAAGTCAGATATAATTATTCCCCTGTACAAAGGAAAAGGGGAAAAAGAAGTGTGTGGTAATCTTAGGGGCATTTGCCTTCTTAGTGTAATAGGAAAAGTATATGGTAGGATACTTATTGATAGAGTTAGGGAAATAGCAGGAATTAGTTGGAGAAGAACAAGGAGGTTTTAGGAAGGGAAGAGATTGTGTAGATCATATATTCATTATTAGATCTTTAGTAGAAAAGTTTCTAGAGAAGGGAAAGAAGTTGTATGCATCCTTCATGGATTTGGAGAAAGCATATGACAGGGTGGATAGGCAAGGACTGTGGAAAGTATTAAGAATATATGGAGTAGATGGGAAGTTGCTGAAGGCCGTGAAAAGTATGTATGAGGGTGCTAAGGCTGCAGTGCGTGTGAAGGGAGGACTGAGTGAATTTTTCCATTTGAAGGTTGGATTGAAACAAGGATGTGTCATGTCTCCATGGTTGCTCAATCTGTATATGGATGGTGTTATAAAAGAGATACAAGTTCGGGCAGTGGATGTTAGAGCAGCCCTAGTGAGAGAGGGCAGTGTTTGGAAACTCCCTGTACTGTTGTTTGCAGATGATACTGTGTTGTTGAGTGAAGATGAAGGGGAGCTGCAAGGCTTGGTAGATGAGTGTGGGAGAGGGTGTAAGAAATGGAATCTAAAGGTGAATGTAGGGAAGAGTAAAGTTATGGTCTTCGAGAGAAGTGAAGTCAGTGAATATACAGTGAGACTGGATGGGGAGGATATGGAGAGTGTGAGTGCATTTAAGTACTTGGGTAGTGTGATGAGTAAGGATTGAAGTCTGGAGAGTGAAGTACTTGAAAGAGTGCAGCAGGGAAGAAAGGTTGCTGGTTCCTTGAAAGCAGTGATAAGTGTTGGAACTAGACAACCACACTCACCGGCTTCACGACGTGAACTGTCAAGGCTCCCGGTTGCATACCACAGGAACCCTCCGATGACGTCATCACTTGTGACTTAGATGTGTGCGTGCGCACACACACTAACACTCTCGTCCTCTCTTCTCAACTTGACAGAAGATTCCAAGGACGAAGCTGGATGGTCTGTTTGCGTCTGATGCACACTATGAATCCAATACATAGACTTTTGTTTAATTACTATCAAGACCCAGTCTGTGACCACACATACAGATATGTGATGTCTCTTAAAGTATTCTAAACTTTCTAGTCTCGGCTGACTGCTGCACGCAGTCGCTCGGTCAAAGCACCTTTCTTGGTGAGACAGTCAGCCAGTTGTTGTGATGTATCCACCCAGGATACCTCATCAATCTCCCCCCGCTCCAACATGTTCCGCAACACAGCAATATCAATGCGCAATCTCCTGTCTTCTACGCTCTTACAGGAGTAAAGGGCGTCCACCAGACTCTTGTTGTCGACAAAGCACTTTATTTTGATCTTTCCACATCCAGAAACCTCACGCAATATGTTGGAGAGATATACAGCAGTTTCAGCACATTCAAGCAGCGCCAACGCCTCAGCAGATAAGGTAGATTTGACGACCCTCCTGATCTTCCTTGTCTGCCAAAATATAGGACATCTTGCCTCACTAGCATCTCGTAGGAAGATCACAAAACTTCCCTGAGATCCATTGCCTACAAGGTTGGCAAATGAGGCATCCGAAAAGCACTCTATATGACAGTCCTCGATCGGCCCCATTCTTGGAATGTATAGCTTCATGTTGTCAGTCTTTACCCTTGAGATCACCTTATTGAGTCTAAGCAAATCCGCTACGGTAGCTCGGTTGCTATTCACGCTCAACTCACACACATCAAAGGCAATATCTGGCCGAGTGTATGTGGCAATCCAATTGAGTTGTCCAATTAATGCTCGGTACTCCTTTTTCTCAGACTCGGACAGCTCCCCTGATTTTACTGCTGCACGATGTTTACTCAGCGTGACTGGTTTCAAGGATGAAGCATACTGGAATTGGTCGAGCGTTATGCTGCCATCGATGTTGGAGATGACATTGAGACCAACGTATTTGAAGGCTTTTGATTCTGAACTGCCGATGAGGAATATTTGACTCAACCGATTTATCACTTGCTGTTCAAACTCATGTGTACCAGCCCAAAGGAAGTCGTCGACGTAGATGCATACAATGCCTTCAACTTTGCCACCATTGCTCCAAGAGAACAGCGCTGAATCCAGTGATGATACTTTAGCTCCGAGACTCAACAACTGATCTTTTACGCGCAGATACCAATGCCTAGCAGCATCACAAAGGCCGTAAACAGTTTTCTTTAGTCTCCATAACTTACCATTTGCATATTCAGGCAGAGGATGTAAATGAACAACTCTCTCAGTGTTGTTACCTTGCAGGTAGGCAGCTTTCACGTCCATAGTGTGGCAATCCCACTGGTTGGTGGAGGCCAAAGAAAGCCAAACGCACTGCTTCCTTTGAACAAGTAGGCGAGTCTTTTCGGAGATCCACTGTGTCTTCCTCAAATCCTCTGGCGACTAAGCGGGCCTTAACAATAGGCTTTCCATTTTTCAGTTTTTCTGTCACAACCCATCGAACCGTTATGGCACCTTGCCCAACATCATCTACTTCCTCATACACATCATTATTCTGCCAATTTGTAATTTCATTTTCCTTAGCACATAATATGGCTTCAGAGTTGAAAAGAACAAGCATTTCTGTGTCATCATCAACCACTTCCCATTCGCTAAGATCCTTCTCCAAATCTATCCAATCAATGCTGCCATCAGAGTCCCTCTTCATTTTATAGCAGTGTTTGTACTTTCCAGTGGCTTTACCTGCCCGACTTATAATCCTTCCAGACACCAACTCTCCACTTTCTGAATGTATTCCCTTTATACGTTGACCAACAGAAACTTTGGGAAGCTGATTAATCGGAACAGAAACTGTGGGAGGCTCATCGACTGGGACCACACCATCATCCGACTCGTCATCTGGTGGATAGTCATTCGACACTTGCGTAGGATCGTCATTAGGCTTCTCCTGGACAACATTTTTCTTCTCATCACTGCTGACATCACTTTCAACTGTAGTATCTTGCTCTGGCACTTGCGCTAGACGACATACGTGCACTTGCACGTATACACAGCCGTGTCTCACCAGAATTTGTTTCCCATCTCTGCCTATTACAATTCCAGGACCGTGCCACTCATGATTGTCATTTCTTTTGTAGAAGACTTCATCTCCATTCTGGATGTCGTTTAGGTCACTCAAACGTACATTGTGCCGCAGAGCCCTAGCCAGACGTTCATCTGATTCGGTCTTTATAAACTCTTGTCTAGCTAAATGAAGAGCGTTCAAGTTGTCTCTCACAATTTTCGATGGCGATGAAGGTTCCAAGGCTGGAGGATCATTTGCGTACACATTAGGCAGACTAGGGTTTTGACCAAAAACAAGTTGGTTAGGAGAAAAGCCTGAGTAGTTGGTGAGAGCATTTCTTGCCGATACTGCCCATGCCAAGGCCACATCCAATTCACACTGGCTATCAGCCATTACCTTCCTAACAATGTCACCAATGACTGCATTTTGACGCTCACAGACTCCGTTGCTCCAAGGACTCTCTGCAGACGTTGTCATGATCTTGATATTGAAGGCTTCTCCCAATGCTCGCATTTCCACATTATTGAATTCACAGCCATTGTCTGTAAGAATTTTTCTAGGTGTGCCAAACACAACAATCCAACTCCGAAATATTCCTTTGATAATGGTGGGCGCACACTTATCCGCGATTACTATCGCATTACAATACCTGGTCGCCAAATCAACAAGGACTAAGAAATAATGCTTTCCCCAAGCTTTTAAATCAATGGCTATGGCTTCATTAAACTTAGACGCCATGGGCAAACTGACTACGGGTCGAGGCTTGGCTTTCTTAAATCTGCAACAGACTGTACAAGCATCAGATACAGCCTTGACAGCCTGTTCCAGTTTTGAACTTTTAATTCCCGCATCTGTGATCAGTTTAATTAGTTTTGCCGATGTAGGGTGTCCAAATTGCCTGTGAAGCTTCAAAGCTGTTTTTTCTACGTCACCCCCACGAGTTGCCAACATGATTGTTTCACAAAATTTACGATCTAGTCATAAGGAAATTGGAAGTAAGTAATGGCCTGAAGATGAGGACTTTAAATCAATGATAGTTCCACAAATTTTGACCTGGTCAGTTCCAAGGTTAATCAACATTTTTACTTTTTTCATGGAACATCTACTCAACAGCAAGGGAATATTGCAGTCCACAACATCAGTCACGATGGTAGCACGCATGTTTCCAACGTAGCAGGGCAGAGTAACACGTTTGAGGGAAGAAACTGTGACACCATCAGCAAAGGTAAACACTGAGGATGACGCTTCTTCTCTTACAGCATCACGTTCATAATCAGTGAGCTCACTTAGATAGCAGTTGATCCATTCAACTCCACATACAGTTGTAGAACACCCTGTGTCTAAAAGAGCACATCCCTTAGATTCTTCTACTAGAGTCTGTGACTTACCTCTACTAGCAGCATCATCCGCATAGCCCATAAACATTGACAGATGCACTGTTTCAGAATTCTCTTCTCGGCTGCCGTCGTTTTCGTATGCATCTGGACAGTCACGTGCCCAATGAAATCTAGAATCACATACGAAACACTTCGATACCTTTCCGTCAGGCCCAAGTGGGTTCTGCCTCCTGCCGGTGGATGAGCATTGGGGAATTCTAGCAGATACAGTTGAAAATCGGCCACTACCCCGACGTCGATCACGTTTTGCACCACCCCGCAACATTCTCCGTCCTCGTCGAGTACCTCTTTCATAAAGCGTTTCATCACCCTCAACTTCGTCACTCCAAAATACTGGTTCGTCTTTCACCTCCCTGGCAGACACCGATGCCTCGTTCTGCCTGCCAATTTCACCAGCAAAAATACGATTCAGGGCAGATTTCATATTTTCGTATGTCACTTCAGTTATCGCGGACATCACTAGTTGTCGTTCACTATCTGAAAGTTTGCATGCAGCTAAGAGCATAAAAGCCATCACAGAATTTGGCAGTTCCATGTCCTGCTTGGTAAATTTAAAGTAAACATGCTCAAATTCTGTCACAAACTCCCGAATGTTCATATCACTGGCTCTTCTGAAGTTATACAGCTCAAAAAACGCTGCAAACTGTCGACGTCCTTTGTCCACAAGAAACAAACCATCTAATTTTTTCAGCAGGGTCTGAACACCATCCTTCTGCTTCAGAACATCTGTTTCAATCTGCGAAGACGCCACCCTCGCTCTCCCAGACAATGGCAGATGTATAGCTAACGCTTGTTTTTCTGCTGTTAGGTCCGTCAGTTCGCACCAAATGCCAATATCCTTTTTCCAGCTCTCATATGTGGAATCATTTCCCAGTTTTGGAGGCCACTTGGTCGAACACGACGCCATTCTCGAACCACGCTGTGCTACCAGTGTTGGAACTAGACAACCACACTCACCGGCTTCACGACGTGAACTGTCAAGGCTCCCAGTTGCATACCACAGGAACCCTCCGATGACGTCATCACTCGTGACTTAGATGTGTGCGTGCGCACACACACTAACAATAAGAAACAAGGAAGTGAACATGGAAGTGAAAAAGCTGCTAAATGACAGTATTGTGATACCAACTCTAACATATGGAAGTGAAGCTTGGACCCTGTTGGAGGGACAGAAGTCAAGAGTGAGAGCAGTGGAAATGAGTTATTTGAGAGGAGCATGTGGAGTCACATGGAGAGACAGACTTACAAATGAGGAAGTGAAGGAGCATTGTGGTGTGGATGTGGATGTGATAGGAAGCGTTAGGAGAAACACATTAAGGTAGTTTGGGCATGTGGAGAGGATGGAGAGTGAGAGACAGATGAGGAGAGTGTATGTGAGTGAGGTGGGGGAGGGGGAGAGGGAGGGGGGAGGCTGAAGATGATATGGAGGGATGGAGTGGAGAAGGATGTGAGAGAGGAGGGTGTGAGCTGGGAGCAGGGCAGTGAAATGGCGGGGAACAGAGCGACATGGAGGCGATTTATTTGTGGCCACCCCGTACAGGATTAAGGCATCTGGCAATAGATAGATAGATAGACAATATTAAATTTTGCGTTATATCTATAATAAGTGCAGTGACCAGTGTGTAACATATGCTGTATTGATTGAACAAAGGTTTTATTTTTGGTATATACTATGTTATTTTGTCCAGCATTGTGTTTATTTGTGAGCCTGTATGCTCATCATTTACCATTGCCCTGGCTGGAGGGAAGTTATAGTCAGGGCTTCCCATGATATGAAGACTTGTCTTCGTAGTTTGGGACTTTGGTGCTAGATTGCTACTCACGCAGTATAGCAGAGGTTTGAACTACCACCATAATGTCAGATGGCATATCTTCATTCAGCATGAAAGCAAAGTATGACCTGTCCCCCAGCCAGGAGTGGAAGTGGAGGGTGAGCAAAAAGTAAGGCTCACAGATGTACAAATATTGTACAGCAGTTCCTCAACTTAACACTGTAGATGCTTACCCCAGAACTACCCTGTTAAGTGAATGAATATTTCTTTTAGTGAGCATTTAGGCTGCAGTGTGTTTAGATGGTGAATTGAGCTAATTTTTCTATCTGAATGTTGGATTGAAACAGGGATGTGTCATGTCTCCATGGTTGTTCAATCTGTACATGGATGGAGTTATAAAAGAAATACATGGTAGGGCAATGGATGTTGGAGTGGCCTAAATTAGAGAGGGTATTGTTTGGATACTTCCTGTTCTGTTGTTTGTAGATGATACTGTATTGTTAAGTGAAGACGAGGAGAAACTGCAAGACTTGGTAAATGAGTATGGGAGAGTGTTTAAGAAATGGAATCTAATGGTGAATGTAGGGAAGAGTAAAGTTGTGGTCGTCAAGAGAAGTGAAGTCAATGAATCACAGTGATGTTGGATGAAAAGGAAATGAGAAATGTGAGTGCATTTAAGTGCTCGGGTAGTGTGCTGAGTAAGGATGGAAGTTAAGAGGATGAAGTACTTGAAAAGGTACAGAAGGGAAGAAAGGTTGTTGGTTCTTTGAAAACAGTGATAAGAAAGAAAGAAGTGTGCATTAAAGTTAAAAAAGTCACTGCATGATAGTATTGTGATACCAACTCTAACATACTGTATAGAAGGAAAGCTTAGGCCTTGTTGGAAGGACACGAGTAGAGTTATTTGAGAGGAGCATGTGGAGCTACATGGAGAGACAGACTGACACATGAAGAAGTGAAGGAGCATTGTGGTGTGGATGTGATAAAAAGCATTAGGAGACATACACTGAAGTAGTTTGGCCATGTGGAGAAGTTGGAGAATGAGAGACTCATGAGGAGAATGTATATGAGTGAGGTGGAGGGGGGAAGAGGGAGGAGGAGACTGGGGATGAGATGGAGAGATGAGGTGGAGAGGTACATGAGAGACGGGGGTGTGAGCTGGGGGGAGGGCAGCGAAATGGTCAGAGGACAGGGTGACATGGAGGTGATTTGTTTCTGGCCACCCCTTATGGGATGAAGGCTTCTCACTATACATAGGAAATGTTATAATTTCAATTATTAAAAAATCTGGGCTATTAGTATCAAAATCTTACAAGGTGTATATGTTATCCCTTTCACTTAAAGGGGTACGCGTAAATTCTGGCTGTGGTGCGTAACTCTCACTCAAGAGCTTTCAGAACAGTCGCATAGAGATATTTTACTTCTAATGCTTGTAGGAAAGATACTATTCATCAAAGAAAGACCACTTTGATCTCATTTTGAAGATGAAGGGTTTTACTGTGCCATACTTTGTGCAAAAAGACAATATACAAAATAAAATGCAAAAAAAAGTGAGTAGAAGTTAGCTTATATGCTGAAGTTTTATACTTTCCTTTAAAAAAATATTTGCCTCAAAAAAACTATTCAAGAAATAATATTTTTTGCTTCAGTACATAGCAGAATAAATTTCCTTTCCAATAATGCATAATTTGTTGTATTTTCTTCAATAATAATGCCATATAGATACAAGAGAAAAAGGAACATAAGTGTTCAGCGAGAGATCAAGAGGTGTACATCCTACCTGTGAGGAACCTCACACCACACTGGAGCAGACTAACCAAGTGAGCACGCACACATCAGCTGTGGCAGGCTTAGCTGTGCCCACTTTTGCCTGTCATCCAACAAAAATGACGACTTCCTAAATATTTCTTTAGAGATTCATCGAATGATGGGCAAAGTCGTCATATTGACGTCAGAGACTGACAAACGAATGACGGGCCAACCCGTCATCGGTATGTGTATGGTTTAAATGTTATAAGGCAGTTTAAAGAAAAAACTAATACGTTAAGATAAACACATTTGTGAACTGATGCAACCTGACCCTTTACTTAATATCCTGAGTGATTAGTAATGAATAATGGCATGTTAAGTGAAAATCGTTCCTATGTGAGTGAACAGCTGTATACAGTAGTGAAAAATGTGTTCATTGGAAATGTGTTAAACAAGGAATTGCTGTTTTTTGTGTTGTCTTGGATCCACATACCGTATTTTTCATGACTGCAGTACAGTACTTCCATTTGCATGTCAAGAAAGTATGATCTGATAAAAATTTCATTTTTATTAAAAACTGTGTTCTTTTCAACTCAGATATCCATCTCCACCCTTTTTCTTTCCTTTTTTTTTCAGTGTATGATAATATACTGTGTATAATTTAGTTCTGATCCATATTTTTTACAGGCATGCTAGAAATAACATGTATATTATAAACTGACATTTAACATTTTCAGGTTGCAGAGCGAGCTCTCTACTACTGGAATAATGAATATATACTGTCATTGATAAGTGATAATGCGCAAACCATCCTTCCGATTATGTTCCCGGCTCTGTATAAGAACTCTAAATCACACTGGAACAAGTATGTACAATTGTTTTCTAGTTTTCTAATATATTAGAGGCTTTTATTATTAGACTTTGTACCTTTTATATACGTTTGTATTTGACACTGAAATAGTAAGTAGAATATCGGTATAGAGCCACCACTAATGGAAGGACATGATACAGAAGTCAGACTAATTTGGAAGCAATTTTGAAATTACAGTAGGCGCGGAAAGTATTGACGTTTTTTTGCCGACGTCATTCTTTTTTGCGTTAAGTGAAGTAGGGTCAATACTACCCTCCCCTGTGATGCGAAATGAGCTGACGCTTTTTCAACGGGAGCTGGCAACCCTGCTTGATAGGCTTGGCACCACAGGAGCAGGCTCAGTAATGTTTGGGCAGCCACAGGAGGAGGATTGTCTGTGTGTGTGATGCACCATGAGGGCATGGTTTGACTCAAATAACACAGTTATTTGGTTACCTACCACATTCTCATCATGCCTAAAGTAACCACAAGCAAGGACAAACGTGTGGAAGTGATTACTTTATACAAAGCTGGCCACAAACTCCCATTTATTGCAAATCAGATGGTGTTAGACTGAGGACAGTGCAGAGACTGGTGAAGCAGTTCAAGGACAATGGGGAGGCCATTCCTCCCACTCCACTTCTCAAGCCTGGGAGACCTTGTAAGACAACCTTCAGGACCCGTCAGCTGATCTCAAGGCAAGTTAGCAAGGATCCAAGGCTAACAGCACGGGATTTAAAAGAAAAGAACCCACAGTTGCTGGCAGATGTGTCTGTCAGAAGTGTGCAGCAGCTGTTGCATGATGATCTGGGCTACAGGAGTTTTTGTGCTCGTAAAAAACCACTGCTAACTGCACTTCAGAAGAAAAAGAGAGTAAATTTTTGTAAGAAATATCTTGCCTGGAGTGAGGAGCAATGGAAAACTGTGCTTTGGAGTGATTAGTCAACATTTACTGTCACTGGTACCCCTTCATCACGAGTGTACCGCAAACCAGGCAGTGACCCCCTGGATCCTAAGTACACCTCCAAGTTTGTTAAATACCCAGCCTCACTCATGGCTGGGGCTGCTTTACATATTATGGTGTTGGTAGGTTGGTAATTCTACCTGCAAATGAAAAAGTGAACCAGAACAATTATTTGGAGCTCTTATGTGATGTTTTAAGTGACTCTTTTGTTAAAACCAAGGCAAGAATATTTATGCAAGATTCTGCCCCTGCACATGTTGCAAAGTCAGTGAAACAGTGGCTAACAGACTGTGAGGTTCCCTTTATTCGAGATTGGCCTGGAAACAGCCCAGATATCAATCCCATTGAGAATTTATGGGTGCACATGAAGTGGCAGCTGCGTAGTATGGACACATCATCTTTGCCTAAACTTGAGGGTGCAGCTATGGAGCAGTTTTAGTCCGTCTGTTCTGCAAAACTACGCCATCAGTCTCCCCAGACGCCTTAAGAAGATAATAAAGGTGAAGGGGAATGCCAGTAAATACTAAATTCAGGGGTGAGTGTTAATTTATTTGTTTCTCCTTGCTAACCACAAGAATGTTTTCTTTTTTTAAGATGGCGTCAACACTTTCCGCGCCTACTGTATTTCTGACATTAATTTGTTTATTTCCTCTTGTCCATTAGTATTAATCAAAGTATTTATCTTACTGAGATTACCTAGCTGTACAGCTACTACAGTACTGTACTTAAAGCAGTTGTTTTCAAGTAATGTGACATTATACATTCTTTCCTTTTTGTCACTTGGTACTTATTCACCATTTCTGCAGGACCATACACGGATTGATATATAATGCCCTGAAGCTGTTTATGGAAATGAACCAAAAACTCTTCGATGAGTGTACACAACAGTACAAAGCAGAGCGACAAAAGTGAGTATTGCAGCTCTATGATAATCACCATCCTAGCCCAGTGTCTCTTGTATTCATGAAACTGTTCAGTTATGTTTTTACTGTAGAAATTTCTTGGCTCTTGCTCTCCAGTTATTGTTTTGTTTTTAAATATCATAGCTCTTTTTTTATTGTAGTAATTTCTTGGCTCTTGCTCTCCAGTTATTGTTTTGTTTTTAAATATCATAGCTCTTTCTTTCCATATATGTTTCTTTTAAAATGTTACTCTTCCTCCTTTCTAATAGTTCTTCCCCCCCACCCCCCACCCTGGTAATGTACTGTGTCCTGTTCAGTTATGTTTTTGTTGTAAAAATGTCAGAGCTCATCCTCATGAGTCAAGTTTTTTGTGTAGAAATTTCGCATAGAGATCTGGTGGAAGGTGGTGGCAACCGTTATCCTTTCACTTGATGTAGTTTTGCCTACTTCTTACTTCACCTTTATCACTTTTTTTCAGTGTCTGTCCTCCTCTTTTCCTATTTCGCTTATCTTTCCTGTCACTTTATATTCATCATCATCATCATCCGGGACCTCCTTTCTCACCCTACCCTAGGGTGAGGAATGGCAGTGTCCAGGTAGCACAAAATGGCCCAATCCAATGGGCCACACTTCCATTCATTCATCGTTCAAGCCCCCCAAATCCTGGCTCTATCGGATACGCCAAAAAACATTCACCACGTTTTGTAGCTTCACATAAGTGTATCCGTTAGAGTCAATCCAGACTTGACAATGAATGACAAGCCAAATGGTTTTCTGTAAGCCAGGAAACCATTTACAATGCTGGGTGTTAACCATATAACTAACCCACACATGTTCCTTATGTGTCAGCATGCGGGTTGGCGGAAGGATAGTGCCCCTCCCCGTAAAACAACTAACTCAAAGATAAATGGCCCCCCCTTTTACGGGATTATGGCCTCTGGCTATAGATAGATCAGTTTGTTTCATTTCGTTTTTGAAGGCACCAACATGTTTGCATGTGTTGGCCTTCGTCACCTAATGGCATCTCTCTATGCTGCTTGATCTTTGGCAGCTTCCCTATTCAGTCTCTTATCCCTGAGGTCACACTCAGTTACCTCGTCCCAGGTCTTTTTCAGTCTTCCTCTCGCAGCCCTACCCCTAACATTAACACTTCTCACTCTCTGCACCCAGTTATCATCCCCAATCCTTGCCACATGCCCAGACCATCTCAGTCTACCTTTCCTTATCACGACACCAATACATTCAAGTCCCATCCTACTTCTCAACTCTTCCATCGTAAACATAGCATCCCCTGGTTTCGCATTCAGGGATGCACCATACATCCACCTATCGTTGTCATTTCTGTATGTTTGAGCCTGCAAATATCCTCTTCCTTTGCTGCCCAGGTCTTACTACCATACAGCATTACACTCCTAATGCATGCCACATAGAAAGATCCCTTAGCATCTTGGGAGAACCCTCTCAATGTCAGGAGAGGCAACAGCTCCCTGAACTTCTTCCAACCACTCCTTACCCTAGCTACAGAGCTAGCTCCAGCCACAACTCCAGCACATAACATGTCTCCCAAATAAAGAAACTCTTCCACACTCTCAAGAGACTCACCAGTAGGTTCAATCCTTTCACCCTGGAAATCTCCACATGCTCTCCCTGACACATCACTCAACATGAAATCAGCATTATCTCACAGTCTGGCTCTAATGCCACTACATCTCTTAGCACCCAGTTATCATAAACACTGCACAAGATGGAATTACTTCCCATGCCCTTGTGGCAAATCACACATGGTCACTTTCCTTCTTCTTTGACATTACAGCCCCCAGCCCTAGATACCATCACTTTTGTTTTATCTGCATTTACTCTTAAGCCCTTGTGCCCCATACCATCTCTCCACTTCCTAAATCATTCCTCCGCCTCCCTTTCCTGCTCTGCAGTCAAGACCAAATCATCAGCATATAACATCTGCCATGGGAGTCCATTTCTGAAGTCAAATGAGAGGGCTCCAAGTACCATGATAAACAACAAGGGGCTCATGACTGACCCCTGATGCACACCAGTATTCACAGAAAACTAATCACTCAAACCTCCATTCGCCCTTATCTGGGTGCAAGCACCCACAAACATGGCCATAACGACCCTAACCAGCCACTCCTTGATCCCAAGCTTTCTCATTGCCTGCTTCACCACTTGTGTTCCATATAGGATCAGATGTTATTCATCTTCTCTCTTCATGTCGAGAAAAATTAGTAATTTTTCCTTAGCCATCCACGATAAATGAAAATCATCATTATCATCATCATCTTCATAATCATCATCATCATCATCATCTAATCCTGTGTTGCCTCACGAGGAACGTAGGAGTGCGAGGCCGGACAAGTTTGTCCTGACATTTAAGATGAGTGTGACCAGCCTCATTCCTCCCTGAGTGGCATTACGTGAGCAGTAAGCCCCAGCCATCTCTTGGATATAAACCTGCACAGGCTTAATTCAGTTGAAGTGCCCTAATTACCCTCTAAACCACCATGAACCATAATTAGGTTATGTGGTTACCACCTAGTGCAGTAAATGACTTCCTGGTGTATAGGAAACCATTTGGCTTGTCACTCAGTATAGAGTCACCCATAAACAGAGGAAAGAATGAAGGAAAGAATGACAGAGTAGGAGAGAAGGAAAGAAAACAGAAAGAAAAGAAAGGGCAGCCACCCAAGAGCAGAACTACATTAAGTGAGTGGATGGTGAGTACCCCCACCTACCACCATATAAATGAAAATACTGTAAATATGCACTCAGCCCTTGAGTAACTCGTGGTTGAGTAACACGTTTTTGTTCTAATGTGGTGAACATAATGCGACGGGTCATATTGTCATGCGGAAAAACTTGAGATCGTGCAGGAAGTCAGCTGGCCTGGCGGCGAAATTTGAAGTTGCATTCATTGACATCACCCACCAGACTCGCCATGATTGGCCTGCTAACATCCGGACACCTGTTAAATGAAAATTTATGGGTTTCGCTTTTTTAGGGGAAGAAAAGCTTGGGATCGAGGAGTGGCTGGTTAGGGTCGTTATGGCCAAGTATGTGGGTGCTTACACCCAGGTACGGGTGAATAGAGATTTGAGTGATGAGTTTTCCGTGAATGTTGGTGTGCATCAGGGATCAGTCTTGAGCCCCTTACTGTTTATCATGGTACTTGAAGCCCTTTCATGTGACTTCAGAAATGGACTTCCTTGGGAGATGTATGCTGATGATTTGGTGTTGGTTGCAGAGAATGAAAGGGAGGCAGAGAAAAGATTTAGGAAGTGGAGAGATGGTATGGGGCACAAGGGCTCTTAAGTAAATGCAGATAAAACAAAAGTGATGGTATCTAGGGCTGGGGGCGGTACTATCACAGAAGAGGGAGAGTGGCCATGTGCAATTTGTCACAAGGGCATGTGCAGTTGTTTGTGATAAGTGGTTGATAGAGATGTAGCAGTATTGGAGGTAGAACGCGAGATAATGCTGATTTTATGTGTACGGCGTGTTGGGGAGAGCATGTGGATATTGCTCGGCATGAAAGGATTGAACTTGCTGGTGAGTCTCTTGAGTGTGTGGAAGAGTTTTGTTATTTGGGAGATATGTTATGTGCTGGAGTTGGGGCAGGAGCTAGCTGTGTGGCTAGAGTGAGGAGTGGTTGGAAGAAGTTCAGGGAGCTGTTTCCACTCCTGACATTGAGAGGGCTCTCCCTCCATGCTAAGGGATCTTTGATTGCAGCATATGTTAGGAGTGTAATGCTGTATGGTAGTGAGACCTGGGCAGTAAAGGAAGGGGATATTCGCAGGCTCAGATGTACAGAAATGGCAATGATTAGGTGGATGTGCAGTGCATCCTTGAGTGCAAGGCCTGGGGAAGGTAGGTTTACAATGGAAAAGTTGAGAGGTAGGATAGGACTGGAGCATATTGTTGTTGTGATGAGGAGAGGTAGATTGAGATGGTTTGAGCATGTGGAGAGGATGGTGGATGATATTTGGATCTAGAACATGAGAAGTGTTAATGTTGGAGCCGAAAAAGACTTGGGATGAGGTCATTGAGTGTGACCTCAGGATTAAGGGACTAAATAGGAAAGCTGCCAGCTACCATTAGGTGACCAAGACCGATGCATGCTAGTATGTTGGAGCCTTCAAAAAACAAAAACGAAATGGGACAAAAATGTATGCTAATCAGAAAAAAATTACTTTCATCCGTGTATTTTTGTAAATTAGCATTCAGTTTCACAGTCTTCATGTCAGACCGACTGAGCATACAGCTCTTTTATCATGTCCCACCGAGTTCTGCCCCACGGTCATGTTATGGATTTTGCAGTTTTAGGGGACGAAATGGAATGAAAATGTTTTCTAATAAGAAAAAATAAACACTTTTTTATTTATGTGTTCTCATAAGTTAGCATTCAGTTCCACATTCTTCTCTGGAGTTCGCTCTTCCCAACTCATTTTGGACTGATTGAGCATATGGCTAGCAGCTCTTTCTTGTGTCACACCGAGTTCTACCTGCACTGTGCAGCAAGATTTTTTTTGTGTTTGAGTGTTGAGCGAGGACACTAAGACGTGATCAGCCCCAGCCACCAAAAAGCGGTGCATCTTCACGTATGCCCAGAAGTATGAGATAGTAAAGGAGTTAGAACAGGGAAAGAGGCAAGTAGAAATTATGCCCAGAAGAGTGAGTTAATGAAGGAGTTAGAGCAGGGAAAGTGGCAAATAGAAATTATGCCCAGGAGTAAATGTTTAGAGCAGGGAAAGAGGCAGGTAGAAATGGCAAAAACATGGCATGAATAAAAGCATCATCAGAACGATTTGGAAGGACCGTGAAAAGATAAAGAAGATTGTTCATGGGAATCCTGGTAATGTGAACTTGGCAGCAGTGAAAGTTCATAATATTCTCCTGAATCTGACTAAGAAACTCATAGGGTGTTATGTGGAGCGTCAGAGAAAGAATCAGACATATGCCCAGTCAGTCCGAAATGTGTTGGGAAGCACAAAATCAAATGAAGAATGTGAAACTGAACACTAACATCTGAGAACATATGGATGAAAGAGTAATTTTTTTCTGGTTAGGAACCATATTTATTCAGTTTTGTCCCCTAAAACTGGTAAATCCATAAATTTTCATCTAGGCATACAGCCTAATGTCCCTACCAAAGGCTGCATGATACAAGGTGAAACTTAATGACAACAACATTGGGGCTGGGGACTGGGGAGAGAGTTCCAGGGAGCTACACATTAATAACACAAGGGTACCCAGCCAAACTTTTGTTTTTGTTAATGTTATTTTCAATACACCTAACCCTCACTATTCAACAGGGATGCGTTCCATAAAAAGTGGTTGAACAACGAATTGGTCTAATAACAATCCGATTTTTCCCACAAGATTGTTAAGAAATAGGGGGGTTAGGTTCCTGATCACCCCCATCACTCAAAAAATATTCAATAAGGATGGAAAAAATACAAGTACAGTATATATGAACGTAAGTGACACAGGGATTTGAGGTGTTTTCTTATAGACCTACGTTCTCAAGGAAAATTATTTTAGTACTACATACATCTCAGATGATTGACATTTGATTTTGATCAAAAAAATATTGGAGATCAAACGAAGTACACTCAACCATCGATTTGACGGACCCCTATTTCCCGGATTTCGGATTTCCCGGACTCTGGCTGAGTCCGGACAATATTATCAAATGCCTGACAAATGCCCATACAAGTCCGGGAAATCTCACAAAAGTCCGGCCATTATTCTCTCTTATAAAACTATAAGCAGTCTGCTGCACAACACAGCATACTTTTGGCAAGGTTTTGACTCGATAAAGGCCATTTGTAACACACCCAAGAAGATATTTTCACACATGAAACGCATCTTGGTCACCAACTTGCTTCATGCCACCAGTTCCTAACTCATGGCAATATCCCATTTGCCTCTTACCTTTCTCATATGCCACTATAAATAGTTTATTGTACAGTGGAGCCCCTCAGGTAGCATTTTTTTGGGTAGCGAATCCATGGGTAGCGACAGGAATGAAACTATCTCATAGCGATTAATGCTGCACGGTTAGCGAAAATCCGCTAGGCATTTAACACGTAGCGATTTGGTAACACTGATAGTGAGTGCGAGTCGATCGTCATTCACACACACACCACAAAGCCAGCAGAAGGCAGGGCGTGTGTGCTGGGCATTCCCCAGGCCCTGTCTTCCCCCTTACTGTTATTTTAATCAGCCAACACCCCACTGACCGGGCTAATGTATGGCCTGGCCTTCACTGTAGGTGAAGGAAATCTTAAAACTAACCAGCTATCGTCATTCAGTTCATTGACCCATGTGGAGTGAAAGTACGTATCTTAAGCTTATCTTATAACTAATCTCCAACTATCTCTCTCCTACCAAATTTTAGTTTTAAATTTTTCCTTTACCTTTACTTTTCTCTTGGGGGAATGCCGGTATCTAGGCGATACTGACAGGTGGAAGATGAACCTCCCCGCAGTTACCCCAAAAAGAAGAAGAAGATTGTTTGTTTATCCACACGCCGTGCATTCATTCAACTAGTCACAGTCTCGCCATTGTTAAAGTTTTTTGTGACCTTCCATTTATTGTCTGGCTACTGAGTGTTCTAATATCATGGCTTCAACTTCGGTGCTGGCCCAAGTGGTGGTGGTGGCCCAGGCAAAAAACAGGAAGTGCTGGTAGTGTAAAAGTGACCAAAAAGGCCAGACAATTCATGCATGGCAAGCCAAAGAAACAATACTGCATGGAGGAAAAGAAAAAGATAATTTTTTGAATATGTAGTACAGTAAACCCTTCATAAGCCGAACTATATGGGGCTCTACCCTGGTTCAAATTACCGATTTTTCCGGCTTACCAAATTTTCACCCCCCAAAATTGCTAAATTACTGAATTTTCACCCCCCAAAATTGCTAAGACAATACCTATTACTTGTCCTTTCAACACTAAATAAAAGAAGTATATATAAATAAATAAGTTATGACAAAAAACAATTTAGTGCATTTAATATAAGTAAGGTCCCGGGTTACGTCAGAGTTCTGTTCCTGAGACATGACATAAGCCGATTTTGAACGTAACTCGAGTTTTACAGATTTTTCAACCATACATCGCATACTATACATGTAATAATCTTATAACAGGTTTGTATAAGAAACACAGTCTTTTGAACTGATGATATTTATTGAATAAAATTTAAGTTGTACTTGCTACGAGTCTTCGTCACAGTAGCTCACTCGCTGCAATAACAGCACTTCTCATCGTCATGGCAACCAAGTTATCCACACCTGCCTCACCCACAACTGAGTCAGGCTGCCGCTACCTCACTCTCCCGTCCTTACACACGTGCACACTGCCAACACACATTTTATTCCTAAATTCAAACGCTTTTCATACTTCATCATACAATAAAGTTTACCGTAAAATACTGCCGTAAAATATGAAATACCAACATCATTACCAGCACGATAATGTAAGCATTTCTAACATCAATTTTGATGGCTTTTTTTTCCTCACCCGATCACTGATGCTTTTTCTCCTTTCTCATTACGCTTAATAATATCGACATTTTCACGTAATGTGATGGTCTTGTGTTTCTTGGAGTCATTATGGTCACTAGGAAGCTGTCTCTTAGGCATCGTGGAATCAGCCGAAAAACAAACACAAGAAAATTACAGGTGGTAGTACCAGCGAGACTGAGAGCGATTGTTGGTTTGTTGGTAGTCAAGCGTGAGGCGGGAAAACACCAGAGACATCTTGCGGTAAACAGCAACACTTTAAAAACCGAGCTTTACGTATTTTTTCTTTATTTCCTTATATTTTAAAATTTCTTCTCGCGAACCGACTGTCGTAACCTCGAATTGACGTAAGTCGATACCGACATAACCCGGGACCTTACTTTACTGTACATTTCACCCCTTCAGTGCTGGGTGTATTTTCATTTTGTTCTTGCTGCCACCAGACATTTTTAGTCAGTGTAGATTGGATCTGTGGAAGTGCATGGGGTTAGTACAGCCTTCGTTAGCCGCTTCAGTATGTGAGTCCAGTCCTGAGTGCCATAAAATCGGCTGGAGGAAGTGTAAATAAAGTAGAAATAGACATCACAGTACTGAAGTGGTTAATTGGTGGAAAATCATTCACAGAGGCAGTATAGACTGTCAGTAACGTGTGTTGGAGATGGATTTTCACCCCCCCCAAATTGCAATAACAATACTTATTACTTGTCTTCTTAACACTAAAGCTAAGGAACATATACAGTGTATAAATTAATAAAGAAAGACAAAAAAGAAAGAATTCAGTGCACATAATTTGCCTTTCGTCAGAGGCAGTAGATCGTCAGCAGTTTGTTTTGTTTTGGAGACGGAGGTTGTGCAGGTGGTTGAGTTCACACTTGAACGTAAATTCTAAAAAGTACCCAGTATTTATTTCACTCTATATTAAGAACTAAACTTAAATTCAATCACTATAATAGACTGCAGTGTAACACCTTTCGTTAGAGACAGTAGATTCTTTGGCAGTTTGTTTTGTTTTGGAGACAGAGGTGGTGGAGGTGGTTGAGTTCATACTTTAACGTAAATTTTAAACAGTACCCAGTATTTAGTTCACTCTATATTAAAAACTAAACTTAAATGTAATCACTGTAATAGACTGCAGTGTAACACCTTTCGTTAGAGGCATTAGATTCTTCGAAGTTCGGCAGTTTGTTTTGTTTTGGAGACGGAGTTGGTGGAGGTGGGTGAGTTCACACTTTAACGTAAATTCTAAACAGTACCCTGTACTGTATTTATTTCACTCTATATTAAGAACTAAACTTAAATGTAATCACTGTAATAGACTGTAGTGTAACACTTTCAGTAATAATGGTACTGAACTTTAATCATGATCACTACACTGTCACACACGCACATTTTTTTTTTTTTTTTAAGCTTCATTCCTTTACGACTAGAGGTGCCAGTATCACTTCTTTTAAGCTATGAACCTTCCATGGCAAGGCAGAAGGCAAAAGGAGAGCACTGCTCAGCACTAGATGACAGTAAGAATGGCGCAACTGCCGTCTCCAAAAGCAAGCAGCAGTCTGGCGCCATTTCTCCCCCTACTTTTGCATTTCGGCCTACTTTCATACTTGATCTCGGCCTGAGTTCGGCTAACTGAAGATTCCGGCTTCTAAAAGTTCAGCTTATGCAAGATTTACTGTATACGTTTATCTTATTATAGTACTGAAGAAATATGACGTGATACTGATGGGTAATGGAGGAAATTAGGGGTATAGCTGAAGGAGTCCAGGACTGTATTAATTTATTTAGGTAAGAAGTTTGCCCCTCGGGTAGTGATTTCATGGATAGTGGCCATTTTGGTGGACCAATAAGGTCGCTATCCAAGGGACCCCACTGTATAACACAGTAAAATTTATGGAAGGCTTGGACACAATAAAATTCATAAACAATTTAAAAAAATATTTTCTTACGGACAAACCCAGTGGGATCCACTCCTAATCAACTTAGCTCACCGAGACTGAATACTGAATCGGCACTTTTCATTGGAAAATATTTTGATATTTTTCGCAGTAGTGTCTCATACACACCTAATTATCTGAAATCCGCTAAAAAAAACTTCATACACACCTAATTATCTGAAATCTGCAAAAAAAAACTGGTCTTAATATAATTCAATTAAAAATTAGGTTTCAGAGCTAAACTATGCAGATGTTTCGCCTTCAGATCGTCAGTGTTTATATCTTGTTCGGCTGATCAGTTTTTATTTATTTATTTATTTTTTTTAATGCAAGGAAGATTACTAGTGGAGAAGGGAGAAAAAGTAAACAGATGGAGAGAACACTTTAATGAACTGTTGAACATAGAGATTGAAAGTAATGCAAGTATAAGTGGCTGGGGAATGGCAGGGAGAAGGAGGGTTGTGAGAAGAGAGGAAGAAATCACCAGGATGGAAGTGGTGGAAGCAATGAAGAAAGTTAAAATGGGGTAAACCCCAGGAATTGATAGAGTGTGTGGTGAAACGCTGAAGCATGGGGGAGAGATAGTAATAGAATGGATGTGGAAGATGTGCAGATTGGCTTGGGAGGAGGGTAGAGTCCCGGAGGATTGGAAGTCAGGTATAATTATTCCTCTGTACAAAGGAAAAGGGGAAAAAGCAGTGTGTGGTAATCATAGGGGCATTTGCCTTCTCAGTGTAATAGGAAAAGTATATGGTAGGATACTTATTGACAGAGTTAGGGAAATTACTGAGGAATTAGTTGGAGAAGAACAAGGAGGTTTTAGGAAGGGAAGAGGTTGTGTAGACCAGATATTCATTCTTAGATCCTTAGTGGAAAAGTTTCTAGAGAAGGGCAAGAAGTTGTATGCAGCCTTCATGGATCTGGAGAAAGCATATGACAGGGTGGATAGACAAGGTTTGTGGAAGGTATTAAGAATATATGGAGTGGATGGGAAGTTGTTGAAGGCAGTGAAGAGTATGTATGAGGGTGCTAAGGCTGCAGTGCGTGTGGATGGCAAACTGAGTGAATCTTTCCATTTGAAGGTTGGATTGAAACAAGGATGTGTCATGTCTCCATGGTTGTTCAATCTGTATATGGATGGGGTTATAAAAGAGATACAAGGTCGGGCAGTGGATGTTGGAG
>JAGKTI010000076.1:46055-110080 GCA_018397915.1 Birgus latro
ACTTCCAGCAAGAAGGAAAGGTACAAGTTGAAAGACAAAGACGAAAGAGTTTACCTAGGCAGGGTGTAAGCACAGAAACACAGTTTTTGAAGACAACAGGAGGGACTCCATCAGGCCCATATGCCTTGTTAGTATTGAGGCCAGTGATTGCAGGAAATACATCAACTGAAGAAATTTTAATGTCAGTTATGAGGAAGTCAGAGGGGGGAAGTGATGGAGGAATAGCACCCGAATCATCTAAGGTGGAATTGGAGGAGAAAGTCTGAGTGAAGAGATCTGCTTTATCAGTAGACGAAATAGCTACAGAGCCGTCAGAGTAGAAAAGAGGAGGGAAGGATGATGAGGTAAAGTTGTTAGAAAGGCTTTTGGCAAGGTGCCAGAAGGAGCGAGAAGAATTCGAGTTGGAGAGTTGGGAAGAGTTGGGAACATTGAGCACAGATGAAATTATTTTTAGCAGAGCGAAGAACAGACTTAGCATGATTCCGGGTAGAAATATAAAAAAGGTGTGATTCAGGGGAGAGTTTGCTCTGGTACCTTTTATAGGCCCTCTCCTTGTTGCGGACAGCATTAGAACAAGCGTGATTAAACCAAGGCTTTCTTGCATTAGTCAGAGGATATGAGAAAGGAATGTATGCTTCCATGGCCGAGAAAATAACCTCCGTAATGCACAAGGCACACTCAGATGGCTCCCGACCATGGAAGCAATAATCATTCCAAGGAAAATCAAAGAAGTACTGCCTGAGGGCCTCCCAATCTGCTGCTCCAAAGTGCCACAGGCGTCGTTTCTTTGGAGGGTCCACAGGCCGTACCGGAGCAATAGGACAGGTTAAGGTAATAAGGTTATGATCGGAGGAGCCCAACAGAGAAAAAAGATTAACAGTGTAAGCAGAAGGATTAATTGTTAGGAAAAGGTCAAGTATGTTGGAACTCTCTCCAAGGCAGTCAGGGATACGGGTAGGGTGCCGTACAAGCTGCTCTAGGTCATTAAGGATAGAAAAGGTGTAGGCTTGTTCACCAGGTGGATCACTGAAAGGAGAGGAGAGCCAAAGGTGGTGGGGAACATTGAAATCTCCTAGAATGGAGATTTCAGAGAAAAGAGAAATGGATAGAATGTGTTCCATCGTAGAAGTAAGATAGTCAAAGAATTTTGGATAGTCAGTAGAATGAGGTGATAAGTAAACAGCTCAGATATAGTCAGAGAATGACAGGAGAGCCAAAGCCGGAGAGTAGAGAATTCAGATGAATCAAGTTCAGGAACACGAGAGCAAGATAGATCGTTGCATATGTATACGCAACAGCCACCTTTGGTTTTGAAATGAGAATAGAGAAAGTAGGAGGATACAGAAAAGGGTTTGCTGTCAGTTGCCTCAGACAGCTGAGTCTCAGAGATAAAGAGAAGGTGAGGTTTAGAGTCTCAGAGAGAAAGAGAAGGTGAGGTTTAGTCTCAGAGAGAAAGAGAAAGTGATGTTTAGAGGAGAGGAGGTGGTGCTCAACAGAGCGAAAGTTAGAGGAAAGGCCGCGAATGTTACAGAAATGAAGGAGGAGTGAGTCAGACAGTGGTTTCGGGCAGCTCCGTGAGTCGTCACTGGGAGAGGGGTGGATGGTGGGGACATTTATGGTCTCCCCTAGGGGATTCCGAGGCATGGTTCACACACGCCATTTTTTTTTTTACAATTTTTAAAAAGAAAGTGTAGTGTGTAGTGTGCGTGTAGTTTGGTGTTGCCAGTTAGAGAAACTTGTATTGGAGAGCATGCTGGCCTACTCTTTGTGTTACTGAGACACTGAAAAAGTTCAGCAAAGGGGGATGGTCAGGAACAAGTCCTGAGGGCTGATGAAATGGAAGCTCCATCTCTCCCTGTCATCAGCCTTCCATCCACCTTGGGAGTACTGCCCTGCTCAACTGGTGCTACAGTCTACAGTTGGCTAATGTTTGCAAATATTTCCCCTTTTGAATCATCAGCACACCTTGGCAGACTTCTGTTTTGCAAAAATATTTATTTTGAGTACAAAAAAATGTATCTGCATTGTAAATCGATATTTATTACAAAACAGAAGTCCATCAGGGTGAGTTTTTAGGCTAGAGGCCTAAAACAATTCTGCTATCTTTAAGAAATTTTCACTCTGATTCCTGATTTTCTATTAATAATTAAATTAAGCACAAATTTTTGACTAAAATTCAAATAATTAGGTGTGCAAACGTATATGTTGATAAAGATTAAATTGCCGATTTGGTCTAAGATCGATTGTGTGTTTATCTCAGTCAGCAGATGAGAGTGGTTGGTTCACCTTCGTCAGCACACCTTGGCAGAAACCTGTTTTGCAAAAATATTTATTTTGAGTGCAAAAAAATATATCTGCATTGTAAATCAATATTTATTACAAAACAAAGTCCATCAGGGCGAGTTGTTAGACTAGAGGCTTAAAACAATTCTGCTAACTTTAAGAAATTTTCGCTCTGAATACTGATTTTTTGTTAATAATTAAATTAAGCACAAAGTTTTGACTGAATTTCAAATAATTAGGTAAGATTAAAATTGCCGATTTGGTCCAAGATCGATTGTGTGTTTACCTCAGTCAGCTGATGAGCGTGGCTGGTTCACCTCGTGTTGTTCCATTCCTTGTTCATTTTCCTCTTTTTTCTCAGCTGATCTTCTATCATACCTTCCACATTCTCGTCAGCATCTGTCTGAACAACCATTCTTAGGGTTGTAGCCAGCAAAATACTGCTCTTGTGTCCATTATTATTATTGTTACTGTGTCGGTGTTATTATTTTATGTACTGTGTATGTTAGTTTTGTCGGTATAGGTAGCCTAGATTCCAAAATGCTCTAGAATATCGGAATAATTGCTGGACAATATTGGAGAATTCGGACGAAGTATGGTAATAGTCCGGGGAATGGTATGTGGGGTGCTACAAGGTGAGTACTTTTGCGATTCCCGGACTTTTGCCATTCCCGGACTTCTCTCCCCTCTTTTAGTCCGGGAATTCAAGGGTCGTGTGTATACTCACTCAGCGATATTAAAGAAAGCCACTGGAATGCCTTTGATTGTTTATTTATAGACGATCCTGTCGAGTGGACATGACATCACCACACCAATCAAACTCAAATGTATTCAGTTTAAAATCAAAATAGCAGTGGAAGCCTTGGAGAGAGTTCCAGCGTACTTGACCTTTTCCTAACAACTAATCCTGCTTACACTGTTAATCTTTTCTCTTCGTTGGGCTCCTCCGATCATAACCTTATTACCTTAACCTGTCCTATCGCTCTGGTACGGCCTGTGGACCCTCCAAAGAAATGCCGCCTGAGGCACTTTGGAGCTGCAGATTGGGAGGCCCTCAGGTAGTACTTCTTTGATTTTCCTTGGAATGATTATTACTTCCATGGCCGGGAGCCATCTGAGTGTGCCTTGCGCATTACGGAGGTTATTCTCTCGGGCATGGAAGCATACATTCCTTTCTCATATCCTCTGACTAATGCAAGAAAGCCTTGGTTTAATCATGCTTGTTCTAATGCTGTCCACAACAAGGAGAAGGCCTATAAGAGGTACCGGAGCCAACCCACCCCTGAATCACATCTTTTATATATTTCTGCCCGGAATCGTGCTAAGTCTGTTCTTCGCTCTGCTAAAAATAATTTCATCCGTGCTAAATGTTCTCAACCCTCCAACTCGAATTCTTCTCGCTCCTTTTGGCACCTTGCCAAAAACCTTTCTAACAACTTTACCTCATCATCCTTCCCTCCTCTTTTCTACTCTGATGGCTCAGTAGCTATTTCGTCTACTGATAAAGCAGATCTCTTCACTCAGACTTTCTCCTCCAATTCCACCTTAGATGATTCGGGTGCTATTCCTCCATCACTTCCCCCCTCTGACTTCCTCATGACTGACATTAAAATTTCTTCAGCTGATGTATTTTCTGCCATCACTTACCTCAATACTAACAAGGCATATGGGCCTGATGGAGTCCCTCCTGTTGTCTTCAAAAACTGTGTTTCTGTGCTTACACCCTGCCTAGGTAAACTCTTTCGTCTTTGTCTTTCAACTTGTACCTTTCCTTCTTGCTGGAAGTTTGCTCTCATTCAGCCAGTCCCAAAGAAGGGTGACCATTCCCAACCCTCTAACTATCATCCAATTGCTTTAACATCCTGTGTCTCAAAAGTTTTTGAGTTAATCCTTAACAGAAAAATTTTAAAGCATCTTTCCTGTCAAGGGTGACCATTCCCAACCCTCTAACTATCATCCAATTGCTTTAACATCCTGTGTCTCAAAATTTTTTGAGTTAATCCTTAACAGAAAAATTTTAAAGCATCTTTCCTGTCACAACCTTCTTTCTGATCGTCAGTATGGATTCCGTCAGGGACGCTCCACTGGCGATCTTCTCACCTATCTTTCAGACTCCTGGTCATCCTCCTTTCGGGACTTTGGCAAAAGCTTTGCCATTGCACTTGACATCTCAAAGGCTTTCGATCGAGTCTGGCATAATTCTTTAATTTCCAAACTTCCCTCCTACGGTTTCTATCCTTCTATCTGTGCTTTCATCTCTAGCTTCCTTTCTGGTCGTTTTATTGCGGATGTTGTAGACGGCCATCGTTCTTCTCCTAGACCTATCAACAGTGGTGTTCCTATCACCAACTCTCTTCCTTTTATTCATCAGTGACCTTTTATGCTGTACTTCTAACCCTATCCACTCATATGCTGATGATTCCACCCTTCACCTTTCCATTCGGTTTCTGCAATGTCCATCTCAGCAGTTACTTCAACAAAAAAGGGCTATGGCACACCTAATGTCTGACTTGGCTCGTATCTCTGATTGGGGTAAAAATAATCTTGTTATTTTTAATGCATCAAAAACTCAGTTCTTACATTTATCAACCCGACAAAATCTTCCTCAGGATTACCCACCAATGTTTAATAATGAACAGTTATGTCCTGCATTATCCTTGAACATGCTTGGGGTTTCATTCTCTCGGGATTTGTCTTGGAAAGAACATATTACATCTATTATGAAATCTGCTTCCAAGAGCCGATTCTGAAATCTGCTAAGCCGATTCGGAACTTTCTTTACCCCTGCACAGTTGTTGACCTTATACACGGGTTTTATTCGCCCATGTATGGAGTACAACTCTCCTGTGTGGGGAGGCTCCCCACATGCAGCTCTTCTCAATAGGGTGGAGTCAAAGGCTTTTTGTCTCTTTAACTCTCCTCCTCTTACTGATTCCCTTCAACCTTTGTCTCTTCGCCACACTGTTGCATCTTTATCTCTCTTCTGTCACTACTTCAACGGTCACTGTTGCTCTGAACTGTCTGCTTGCATCCCTCCACCTCTATGATGGGCATGTAGTACCCATCTAGCAACAAACTCTCATCCCTTTTCTGTCCAGCTCTCTAATGCACGAGTTAACCGTTACTCCCAGTCCTTCATTAATGCAGCTGGTCAACTCTGGAATTGTCTTCCTCTGTCTGTATTTCCTACTTCCTATGTTCTCCAGTCTTTCAAACGCAGTGTGTCCAGGCACCTCGAAATGAATGGATCTTGAATTTGGCTCTCTTTTGTATTTTTTTGCTTTTTCTTGGAAGGAACAGTATGCAGGCCTGTGGCCTTTGGTTCCTTCTTCCTTGAAAAAAAAAAGGAACTGGGGGCTTTGCCCAATGATTATAACCTACTTGACCTAGTTCAAACTAAGATGTGCACTTAAAACTAGAGCAAAAACAGTATCGTGCATTAAGAGCATTTGTTAATCATCGGCGCAGTCGTCACCAGGGTTGGGGCTTTGCCCAATGATTATAACCTTCCTGACCTGGTTCAAACTAAGATGTGCATGTAAAACTAGAGTAAAAACAGTATCGTGTGTTAAGAGCATTTGTTAATCATTGGCGCAGTCGTCACCAGGGTTGCCATTTGATATTTTTCATTTCCAAATGTGGGCCAGTTTGGTAACGAATCAGCATGATTCATTACCAAACAGATTTTTCACATGTATGAAGATACAAAGGATGGACATGTTGGATTGTCTGCTCTCTTTGTTTAATCTGCTAGCCTACATAGTGTTAAAATAATCAGCTAATTATAAGGAGAGTGCCTATTTCCATTTGTATATATAATCAGTGAAGAATAAATGCTTGCTTTAAGAATTTAGTAATGAAAAGTTAAATTTGGTAATGAAAATTGAGGAGTTTGGTAATGTGGCCGAGTTCAGAGTTGGCAACCCTGATCGTCACCCAACCATGCAGTGGCGAAACACTCACTCAGGTAGGTGAGCACATGACTGTGCTTGACAGGTAGGGTGGAGCCTTGGTGGTGATGTAGTATTCCACGAGGCCAAAAAAGAAATGCAGGAGTATGAAGAGGCAACTGATCAGCAGGGCAGAGCACAGGAGACGGACAGCTCAGCCGGTCTGTCTGGCGGTGCAAGGTTAGAATTGTCGAAATGGCGGGGATAACCATGTCAAACCATGGAAAAGGGTATAGATTTATAAATGTCGAAATAACAAATTGTCGAATAACGATTGGTCAAAAAACAAGGGTTTAGTGTACCATTCACGTTCTTAATTGCAATAGTTATACTATATCTCTTTCAGTGTCTTACCTGATGGTGGATATAAGTAGGGGGTAATTTATGTCGGGTAGGGTGGTAAGAATGGGTAAAAGTGAGAGTTTGAGTGACGTGGGTTTGTGTAGCACGATCCTTGTCCTGTCCCTGTTGTCCGTGGTACTCAAGGATTGAGTGTACTACTTAGCAACTCACATTCAAAAATCTAAATCAGCAGTTTGACATCAAATGATCAATTTTCAAACATTAGCATGCCTTGTTCAAGAGCCACATTAACCCTTGCTGCAACAGAGTACACCATTTTGCATCACCAGACACTCCTGTTTCACTTTTTACTTACATTATTTGCCGTAGGATATAGCTACCTAGAAAAGGGGATGGGGAAGATGCACATCATATGAAGTATTATTTTTTTTTAAATGTTTGGGTGCCAGACACAGCTTTTGAAGCAACTTTGGCATATTGTTATGTAATGTTTCTGTGTTAGTTGAAGTATTCTGTTTCAGTGCATGATTTGCATTGGTGTATACTTGCAGCTGAACCAAGAATTCCTTGCATTCATTCATGTCAGTAAGTCACCCAATGTATTTTAAGTCATTTAGAAGCTCGTAGTACCATATTATTTGTGTTGGAATATTCTTTATCATTTATGTTGAAAGGGGCTAGTGTTTAAGTACATAACTGTGTTACAGGGGTATCAGTTGGCTGGTTCCTGTGTGTAGGAGAAAAAATTATGGCTTGATTAAAGCAGATAACTACTGTATTCATTATTGATTGGAAAGGCCTAGAAGTTCCCTGAAGCAGCCCCCCCCCCTCTTTTATTTATGGTTATTTATTTGTTCATTATTTGTTTATTTTTTTTCTCCTGATTTCTCATGGTTAATATGGCAGAGATTATTGGGCCTGTATTCTTTCTTCCCTATCCAAGGGATTGGTTTTAATGTTATCATCCAGAAAAATACTGTAAATGGGTTCCTGGGATACAGGCTTGTCAATGTCAAGTCACATGAAGGTAGCATTACATTGAGTGAATGGATGAACAGTGGCCCTACCTCCCTACCTCACTCTATTCATAAGTGCGAAAAAGAACCAAGATGATGATGGTCATATGGCAGGTAATGATTCAAGTGAAGTAGACAGAGGAATTAATAGGCATGTCATGTGCCGAAGATCAGTCTGCACTATGATTAGTAGAGATGCACCCGAGATAAATCCCCAGCAGGCACACAAATTGATCGATATCTGTGCCAACGATAGATGACAGCCTGCTGTGCTGAGAATGGATTCTTTATATTTCCATCAGTTAACAAGAAACTTCTATGCATGCTGCTCCCCCCTTTTGTCACAGCTTTTCATTAAGCAGTTAATGTTATTTGTCCTTTAATAAGAGTACATTTTTAGGTTTATAACTGTCTTGTTAGGATGAGAGAGAAAAAAAAAATTGAAAAAGCTGAGAAAGGTGATACCAGGGTGTTGATGGAACTTATAGAAAATAGCAAAATAGCAAATGAAGAAAATGAAATAGAAAAACTGAAGAGAGAAATGATGAGAAGAAGAAATTAAGGAACAGTGAGGAAAAGACAGATATGGTGGTTGCAGCAGTACAGGAAAAATGAGTTCAAGTGGAGTGGCAGAATGAGGAAAAGAAAGAATTAATAAACTTTAGACAAATTACAGAAGAGCAGAAGCAAGAAAATCAGAAAAAAATAAGAATAGTGCTAGAAGATGAAGTGATTAAGATTGTACAGAAGAAAAAAAATGCGGTGCGAGACACGGTGGAGAGAAATAGATATGTAATCATATTTGGCGACCGTTAGAAAGAACAGAAAATTAAATGGAATACAGTGAAAGTGGAGGTGGAAAGAGTTAGACAAGTGTTGAATGGCATTAATAATGAGGGCAGAGACTGGGCAAGAGAGATCCATGAAGTGAGATTAGGCCAGTACAGGAAGAGGGAGACCACATCAATAAGAGTGAAACTGAAAATGAAAAGTGTTGCCAATGACATTTTAGATGTTTCATGGAGACTCAGTTGCACAGAAGAGTTCAAAAACATTTTTATAAGGAAGCATTAAAAGAAGACGAAAGGGAGATGCTAAAGTTGCTGCAGGCAGAGGCTTATAAGAAAATGGATAAATAAAATGAATGATGAGAGAAGAGAACAAAAGTTTTTTGGAGAGTGAGCAGTATGAGGGTCAAGAGGTGGCATATAAAAACAAGGAGGTAAAGGGATCAAGGAAATGGATGGCGGGGGGGGACTAATAAAGGAAGTTTCGTTTTCGTTTTTGAAGGCTCCAACATGCTTGCATGCGTCAGCCTTGGTCACCTAATGGCAGCTCTCCAGGCTGCTCGATCTCTGGCAGCCTCCCTGTTCAGTCCCTTAACCATTAAGTCACACTTAATGACCTCGTCCCATGTCTTTCTCGGTCTACCCCTCCCAACCCCTCCCCCAATATTAGCACTTCTCACCCTCTGTACCCAATTATCATCCCCCATCCTCTCCACATGGCCAAACCACCTCAGCCTACCTCTCCTCATCACAACACCAATACACTCCAGTCCCGTCCTACCTCTCAACTCTTCCATCGTAAACCCAGCCCCCCCAGGCCTTGCACGCGAATATCCTCTTCCTTTACTGCCCAGGTGTCACTACCATACAGCATCACACTCCTAACACATGCTGCACACAAAGACCCCTTAGCACGTAAGGAGAGTCCTCTCAATGTCAGGAGAGGCAACAGCTCCCTGAACTTCTTCCAACCACTTCTCACCCTAGCAGCCGAGCTATCTCCAGCCCCACCTCCGGCACATAACTATCTATCTATCTATCTATCTATCTATTGCCAGACGCCTCAATCCCGAACGGGGTGGCCACAAACAAATCACCTCCATGTCACTCTGTCCCCGGCACATAACATGTCTCCCAAATAACAAAACTCCTCCACACACTCAAGAGACTCAACTGCTAGTTCAACTCTCTCACACCTAACAATCTCCACCTGCTCTCCCCGACACGCCGCACACATGAAATCAGCATTATCTCACAGTCTACCTCTAATACCACTACATCTCTTGTGCACCCATTTATCACAAACACTACACAAGATGGAATTACTTCCCACACCCATGTGGCAAACTGCACATGGCCACTCTTCCTCTCCTCTGATTGTACCGCCACCAACCCTAGATATCATCAATTTTTATTTTATCTGCATTCACCCTTAAGCCCTTGTACCCCATACCATCCCTCCACTTCTTATATCTTTCCTCCGCCTCCCCTTCATTCTCCGCAGTCAACACCAAATCATCAGCATACAACATCTCCCATGGGACTCCATCTCTGAAGTCATGTGAGAGGGCTTCAAGCACCATGATAAACAACAAGGGACTCAAAACTGACCCCTGATGTACACCAACATTCACGGAAAACTCATCACTCAAAACTCCATTCACTCTTACCTGGGTGCGAGCACCCACGTACATGGCCATAACCACCCTAACCAGCCACTCTTCCAACCCTAGCTTTCTTATTGCCCACTTCACCACCTCTCTAGGGACTCTGTCAAAGGCCTTTTCCAGATCAACAAAAACAAAATACAGTTCCCTTTTCTTACCAATATATTTTTCCTGAAGCTGTCGAACAATGAATATGGCATCAGTGGTCTCCCTGCCTGGCATAAACCCAAACTGCATCTCATCGGTATTCACTCTTTCTCTAATCATACCTTCTAGAACTCTCTCCATTACTTTCATTATCTGATCTAAGAGCTTTATACCTCTGTAATTTCCCCTTTCCAGGGCATCACCCTTCCCTTTGTACACATTTACAATTACACTCTTCAGCCAATCATCTGGGACAACACACTCATATATAATCATATTTATCAGGTCAGTGACTAACCTCACCCCAGTATCTCCTGAGGCCTTCAACATTTCGGCAGTCAACCCAGACACACCTGCCGCCTTCCCCACCCGCATCCTGCCTATTGCCTCACTCACAGTAGCAGTGTCAATCAAAGGCCAAGGGCCAAACACTGGATCAGCTGGCTCCAAACCTTCCCTATCCCAATCAAACTCCTCATTCAGCAACCAGCTATAATGCTTTCTCCATGCATCTTTAATATCCTCACTGTTCACCACTACCTTTCCTTCATCATTCTTCACACACTGCTCGCCTACAATGTCTCGATTATCCCTCTTCACCTGATTTGCCACCCTAAAAATTGCAGTTTTCCTTTCCCCATGATTTAGATTATCAAGTAAAAGTCTCTGTGACTCAGACTTCGCCCTGTATACCTTTCTTCTAGCCCTACGCTTGGCAGCCAAGTACTCCTTCCTGTTACCGCCCTTCTTCCATTCCTGGAAAAGCCTTTTTATCTCCTTGACTGCAGCTTCTACACCCTCATCCCACCACCAAGTTACGTTATGTCTTGGTGGGCCTCTTGTCCAACCGCATATTGCATCGGTAACACTCAGGAGGTTGTTCTTAAGAGCTCTATACTGTTCATTAATGCCTCTCTCTCTGCGGCTCCTTGCTCAGCCACCACTCTTCTCATCTCATTATAAAAGGCATCCATTACTGATTGGTTTCCCAGCTTCCATATTTTCCTCCTAGGTACATATGTCCTTCTCATCACTCGTTCTTTAAGCACCATGTCACAAATCAGTAATTTGTGCTGCTGCACTCACTCCTTGCTTCCTATAACTTTAACATCCCTCACTAACCTCCTGTCAACCCTCCTGACCAGAAAATAATCTATCTGACTGCTATTTCCCCCAGACTCTTATGTAATCAAATGACTCATTCTTTTTCTAAAATGTGTGTTGCACACAATCATATCCATAGCCTCCCCAAACTCAAGTATTCTTTCCCCTTCCACATTCCTCATGCCATATGCGCATCCCCCATGGACTCCTTCATAACCTTGAGCTGCTTCACCCACATGACCATTTAAATCCCCTCCCAGAACCACTACCTCATTATTGCCCATACCACCTACTACACATATTAACTCATCCCAAAATCTATCCTTCTCTACCTCATCCAATCCTGCCGGTGGAGCATATTCTGATATAACTGCAATCATTTTCCTACCGATCAAAATTTTCACTACTAATATCCTATCACTTACTCTTATAACATTCATAACATATTCCACCCATTTCTCCGCAACCAACACACCCACACACCCATATTTGTCAGTTCCTCCCTGCCAAAACAACTTATAGTAGCAATCCTTCCCAACAGTCTTTGTTGCTGATCCACTCCTGTACCGGACTTCCTGCAAACATGGCCCATCCACCCACCTCCTACTGAATGCCTCAACGACTTCCCCCGCTCTTCCCCTCAAACTCCCCACATTCCACGAACCCACTCTAAACCCCCTGAGTGATTTACTGTCCTCAGGCTTGCTTTGATACTTAAATTTGTAAGTCATAGTCGGTAAGATAAAAGAGGGGGTAAACATTCCACAGGACCCTCCCATTACACAGCCCTAGGTCCAGGCAGTGGATCTGGGACCTCTAGCCCACCAGCTTACCAGTGGCTGTGGTAGTGGTCTCGGGGCACCCTGCCAGGACAGCTGCAGGGACACCCTCCGCCTGGGAACCGCAGTGCCCTGTACCTTCTAGCACAGGTTTGAGCCCCATCTCGCCCTGGACCCACGATCTATGCCGGTGGAACCCCCGTCACGCCTCCCCCCAAAAGTCCGCCACTAGGTAGCGGGGGCAAAGTTTTCTGGCTGCATGCCCTTGCTGGCGTCAACCCCTGTAACGTAGTGGGATGCGTTGTGTGATATGTAAAGCGCATGTGGTGTAGTGCATAAGATAGTTAGAGGAAATGTTTGGGAGAGTATGTTGGTCTACTCTCCATATTACTGTCACACTGAAAAGGTCAGCAAAGGGGGATGGTTTGGTAGCTAGTGAAACAGGAGCTCCAGCTCTCCCTATCACCAGCATTCCCGTTCCCCTCGGGAGTACCACCCTGTTCGGCCCGTGCTACAGCCTCCTCCTGTACAGGTATATATATATATATATATATGTATATATAAACCTATCTCATGTTGTATGAAGACTGTACTTAAGAATTTAGTCCTGTAATTCCTCGATTACGATAAAAGCGAATTCCGGTCACTTGAAGTTTGTTATGTTGAGGTTTTACTATATTTCATCTTTAAGAGCTTCTCGACTTTTTATTATACTCAGCTATTTGCTGTGACGGATAATGGACAAATGGGAGTTTAGTGTACAGTATTAGAAATAGCTCATCAAGAAGCACAAAGGGAGACAGCTGTTGTTCATCAACAAGCAGTTTTTCAATAAGATAAATTTTTGGAAGTTGTAGTGTAAGTCAGAGTGAATAAAATATTGAGGAGGAGAAATGGCGGGAGACAGGGTGACATGGAGACAATTTGTTGGGATTAAGAAGTCTAGCAATAGATAGAGATAGATAGAACCTCCTAAACTTGCTTTGAGTCAGAGTTCCTTGGAGTGCCTAAACTATTGGCAGGAGCAACAGAATGCATTGGTTCATATACAGCTTACTGAATTCAAAACTTCCAGAGCAGGATTTTAGTTGAGCAAGACATTCCTGGTTTATTTACACAGGGAAAAAAAAAAAAAAACAGCTTTGTACTCTTCTATTCCACTCTTTTTCAGGTTCTCATGTGCTTAGAGTAAAAGAGAAAAGTAATATCTATCATACCCAGCTAAAACTGACAGTATTTTTTCATTGGTAAGGAATAACATAACAGTCCATTCATCCATCCTCCATCCAATCCTGTTGCCTCGTGAGGAGCGTAGGAGCCCGGGGCTAGGCCCTAATATATATGCACCATCCATCCATCATCCAATCCTATGTCGCCCCACAGAGGAGCGTAGGAGCCCGGGGCTAGGCAAGTTGGTCCTGACATTTAAGATGAGTGACCAGCCTCGCTCATCCCTGAGTGGCATTACATGAGCAATAAACATCAACCACCCCTTGGATATAAACCATAACAGTAATTTTTGTAATTATAACTGTGAGGAAGACAAGGAATAAAATTCAAACATCAAGCTGCAGCCTCATTTAAGCTAAAATTTCCATACTACCATAGTATTCTCACTCTTGTGATATCCTTACTGTTCATGTACGGTGACCATAGCTTTTGGAAAACAAAGTACTGCATTGATCAAGAAATTTCCTGAGCTGCTCTTCAAAAGAAAGACCAATTATGCTTGATTTCTTGGAGCACAGGGCAGGCATACTGTGTGGAGTATTACATAACACATTCAACTTTGGAAAACATATCTTACAGTGTTAATTTCTAAATATCATTGCCTAATGTTAATCTTTTTACATAATTCTCAGTGTGAAAAAACGTTTTTTTCATTCTGTGATTTGACATGAAGACACAAAAATGTATTATTTTCACTTATTTTTCATTGAATATCTGGCAGTGCAGAGTAACCAAAACAATTTGAAACTATGCCATCACTTCTTTGGGGTGACTGTACATACAGTACAGTAGATTATTAAGCAGAATGCCAGTAATATATTCCACACAGAATGTAGCATGCTGCAGACACTCCTTCAACGTAACCTACTTCAAGTGGTTGCTTTCCTACAACCCACTGAGTTCAAATGCACATGAGCCAGGGGCCACAGCAACAACAACATATATTTTTTCCTGCCTAAATAAAATATAATTTTATCCTCCCTAGGGAAAAGGAGAAAATGCGCGAGCGAGAAGAAGCATGGCAGCACATAGAAGACTTGGCTGTGCAAAACCCATTATTTGATAAGTATTCAAGTGACTTCAGCAGCATCTTTGGTTCAGAATCATCATTTATATCCTCCCCGCAAGATGATAGTGACACGGATTTTAACCCAGATAATATTGGAGGGGAAGCAACGGAAGTAAGTGTATCTTGCTGAGTGCTGGTGCTGAGTTATAGTTTATATCTTGATCTTCAGTTCATTTTCGATAATACCCATAACTACATTTCCATATTGGAAACCCTGCCAAAAGTTTGACTTTAAGGATAACCTTGATACACTCAAGACTAAAGGCTGAAGCTCTTTAGTAGATGAAAACCATCAAGAACCATTCTTTAAGAAGAAATTTAAATAGCTGTAAGTATTTAATTAAAAAATAAAAATAAAAAAAAAGAAAAGTCATAAACTTTCACAGTTACTGAAAGGATGAGAACTAGTAACTTACGTGTTTACAGTCAGAATCTGGCACTGAATAAACAGGGGAAATAATTTTGGATTAGAAGGATGTTAACTATACAACACATACATGAGAAAGGAATAAAGAAAGAGTTGACATTAAAAAAATAACCTAGTTCCGGAACTGACATTTTACCACAACTATTTCAGCAAGTGAAAAAAGTTCGGAACAAAGAGAAGCCATTGCTGCGAAGAAAGAGTGAGCTACCGCACGACCAATACACAATAAAGGCCCTGAATGACCACAAGCGTGCTGATGACTACTTGACAACATCTCAGGAGTTGGCTGCCACCACCAGCTAGATTTTCAACACCAAACTCTACCAACACCCAAACGAGAGGTTGCTGTAGGTGGTAATGGAACCCGGACAACCAAACTATAAGCAGTCCTTGTTATAAGTCAGGGATGTATTCCAAAGTATCATAACTTTCGCCATTCAGCCGGTATTATAAATGGCATTTGCTTGCAAAACAGCATTACAGGTAGCAATGAAAGCTGAATATAAGTTTCTGTAGTTTAATGTGGATTTTAATACAAAAATGTCAAAGAGGAAACTTGTAACAAGGACTTGCTGTACAGGAGCCACATTGGTTGTGGAGCTGAGTAGCCCAGAGAACCACGTGTCATAAAGTTTATATTTCTCAGGTTGTAAAGGAACCTGTAGAACCACACTACAGTACTGTAGCGATGTGTCAGTGTTGTAGATGAAAAAGGAAAAAAAAAAAAGTGGTGCTGGTGTTGTGCATCGTGGCTCCCTTCAGTGGGATTGGGCTTGTTAATATGATGTATAACTATGTTACAGATATAGCCCAAGCAACTGAGAAGAAGTATGTTTGAAAGTGATGGATATTAGTTTCCTATTTTCTTTGAAATGCCTCTTTTGTTATGAAAACCAAAGTGGTTATGTCAGTGATGGGGTGTATACTACTGTATTAGTTTTCATAACTAAGCCAATGTCAAATGCATGTACCTAATGCTTAACTGTTAAAGTGTAATGGGAAATGTATGTAAGTTAATAGGTTGTATCACTTAAGACATCTGCTAAGGATTTTGTATTTACAGATCAAAAGGTAAGAATAAACCAAACATTACCTGATTGTGATGATGTACAGTAACACAGATTTTCAAGTATTTTTTAACTTCCTTGAAGACAAAATAGAGAACTTCAGTAACCTCTAAATATCTTCACAGTATAGTTTGACTATGCACTTCATGCCATACATTATGTTTAGAGTTACAGTAATATTAGTTATGCAAGGATCATACATCATAATTGACTACAAGGCCAGATGGATATATATACCTGAATGCAAGACTTAATTTGCATTGGTATGACATTTGTGATGCTAATTGAGAACATCAGGTGTTTGTAACCAATTTATTTTTTACAGCCAAACTCTAAGTGATAAACTCTCAAGGAATTTAAATTTCTTAAAAAATGTTGATTTGTTATGTATAGACAGCATCCTGATTCATCATGCATCCACACATTGGTAATAATTATAGGTGCATATATGGTTTTGCCTGTTTAGCATCAGATGGTACATGTATAGATGGTAGAGTTACTTACTGGTGAAAGTAAGTATCCTATGCAGCCATAGGCCATATCACTGGAGTTACTTGCCTGCCCTTACACTACTGAATGTTGAGGTACCTAGTGATAGCTGTATGAATGGTGACTAGTGAGTTTACAAGCAAGAAAAACACACACATAATTCTTTTGGATGGGCTTAAATACCAATCAGAATACTATGGTAGTTGTATTTATCAGTACTGTATCACAGATTATTTTTATATTTGACAAGTTTCTGTGTATTGGTAAAACCAAATTATTTGTAATGAAAGTAATGTCTTGTATTTGTGCTTTTTTTTATATACCATATATGTACAGTATGTATAATCTTATTAGGGGACACTTTGTGTGCTTCCCTCAAGTATGAACGTAAATGGTCAGAGTGTTTGCTGAGAACGTATATTTTCATTTTGAATGTTAGATAAGCTTCCACAAAAGTTGGTTTATTGATTGTTCATGAGTGGTAGCTGATGTACCTATGTATCTTGGGAATTATCATTATTGACTCAGTAACATTTTGTTGCTGAGATTCATAGTCTTCAGTCTTCAGTGATTCAAGAAATGGACACAGTACTCCGGATGATCAGCAGGAAGGAAAGTCTTGTAATTTAGATAGTATTGCAGTTATTTAATGGATAAAGTTTAGCTGGTATACATTAACGGATACTGTAGATGTAGATGCCTGATACGGAATATGTTGTGTTACTGTTTCAGTAGTTATGAAAACAGTTTATTGAAAGATTGTGTTATAACATGGATTTAGAAGTATGTGTCTCCCATAGTCCCAGAGCTTTATAGCTGAGTTGATGACATCAGGTACCATTAAATTAACTAGTATATTTACCTGTTCACTTCAAGGTCATCGTCGTCGTCTTTTTTTTCTTCTTCTTTTTTCTTTTTTTCTTTTTTTTTTCCAGTATATTTTTGTTATTACCAGATGATTTTCTTCAGCTTAGAGGAGCCCCATGGTAGTGAAGGGGGTTAATGGAGACTGTCTAAATCTTCAGGCTTAAAAAGTGTGTCATAAGCTGAATAAAATCAACAGGAGACAGCAAAAATTTAAAAAGTACACCATTGTTGTGAATGTAATAAATTCCTCCCCGAAAAAGGTCATTTGTCTCATCTTGTATTCTGACATGTAGGAAAAAAGGGCAAAGGGCAGATTGATATGTGAGGTGCATAGAGATAAAGGCAGATCATCACCATTATCGCAGGGTGATTTTAAGTGCTAAAACAGGGAAAAAAACTTTGTATCTAGCTTGTGCTTTTGGCACTTGTCCGTCTTTGCTTCTGGAGCACCCCATAATTGCTGGACAGTGTTGTGAGAGACTTCATGAATAGTAGTGAATGCAGTGTGTTCTGTATTGGTACCATCGTGAAGCAAATATTGTATCAGTATTTCTGTGAAGTTTTGCTGTTATGTATAGAGAGCCTTTAAAAAATTATACAGTATATGGCTCATCCCAGTGGAATCAGCCTATAGAAAATCATAGAGAGTGAGCATCTGTGTAGTGAGTGTGTGTGTGTGTGTGTGTGTGTGTGTGTGTGTGTGTGTGTGTGTGTGTGTGTGTGTGTGTGTGTGTGAGGTGCCAGCAGTAATGTCCTTGTTTGAATTATTCCCTCCCTTTACATGCTTTCGCTTTTTACCTCTTCCCTAATGGTGTCACCTCTCAGCAGTTTTTAATTAATATTTCTTCATTACCTGTGAATGCATGTTAAGGGAAATTAATTCTCAGTAAGCATTTAAATTTCTTTTTCTTGCCCATTCCATGTCCCATACATTGAATATACTGTACTGTCTGGGGAAATCATTGCCATGATGCAGAGGATCAAATCACTTCAGGTCATCTTCAGAATATATATTCTTGCATATTCAATGTGTACAATGTTAGGCTGCAAGAAGTGTTATTACAGTAGTAAGAACAGGAGGCAGATTTTAATCTATATACAGATGGCTGATAAGTGGTGTAACAGAAAACACTGTCTGCAAGTTTTAGTATTATAATGTTAATCCTTTGATTTTCACTTTAAACATCTATGGGTATATTCATGTTCTGGTTATGTTGTTGAAGTTATAAGAAGAATCCTATTAGCCTTCTTAGGTGTATATAACAAGGAAAATTGCTTTATCAAACTAACATTGATTTAATTGATCATTTGTATTCTCGGCAAGCCTCATTCTTACAATCATCATTAGTTGCTCATCCTACCTCAGTCATTTCATTCTCACTCTCCATCCTCATAATAGTATATGAGTAGAACCTCACATGATCACATTATGATTGGTATATCTTAAGTGCTGTTACACCTTCAACCTACATTCACCATTAAGATTATATCATTGAAAAAAATGGTTTTGGTGTTGTACAAAAATCAGATATACTAATTACATTTTATATCACTACCACTTCAAATCTAATTTCTTTAACATGACTCATTCATCTCATTTTAAATCCTCCACCCCCTCTCCTGCCCTTTCTTCCCGGTGCTGTCTTACTGTAGGTACTAGGAACCTAAAATGCTGTGAGATGATAATTATGTAATATAAAAGCTAACAGTAGAAGCTACTATGTAGTGTTAGGCTTTGCTGGCAGTCACAGTAACTGAGCTAAGTTTATAAGCCATGTAAAGACATAAAACATTATTATTATTTCTGAAGCAGTGTTGAAATATATTGTATCTTTTTTTTTTATTATTATCTTACTGGAATATGATTTTGTTGCCTCCGAACTAATTCTCTATTTTAAAAGAATGAAAACTGCTCATTTCATGAAAACACAAAATGCTCCAGGTTTAAAATAACATAGGATTAGGAATTAAAATATTTATAATAAAATGAAGAGCCGATATAAAGCACATTTGACAAAATCACATGGAATGAAGTGTTGCATTACAACTAGGCTGCATACATAGGCACCTTTCCTAGCTGTACAGTGGTGGCTGCCCCATACTGTGTAGATCAGTAATATAATAGCATCATTTAAATCAGTACAACATCTTCCCTTCAGACTTCTTTAGTACAGAAGCAGTTGTACACTGAGGAAAATATTTACTAACACTTTCGTTAGTTCTTTTTTTGTGTATAAAGCATGTATAGATATTGTTATGTACAAGGTAAATTATTTGATACATTGATACTGCACCAACATAACTTTGATATTGTGCAGTCTTGACACTGTCATAGGAAGCAACATTAGTTAGGAATCAATCCCCTTCCAGTCCCTGATGCTGAGACAGCCCAAGTCACTCTCGTAGAAAGACCAGTTTATGCTTTATACCTTGGTAGTTTTCTTGCTTGTTTTCTGTCATAATTTATCTTTTTAACATTCCAAGTTTTGTGTTGTCATTGAGCCAGGTCATGAAAGAACTGAGCTAGATAAGAAAATAATCAGCAGTGGATGCTAGATTTTCTTTTATCTGTACTCATAAAGTTTAGTATGATCTTGGAAATTGTCACCTCTCTTGTCTGCCCTTCCATAAACAAATATCATTGCTCATGTGAACTTCAAGTGGGGTATTCTCTAAGGTTGCATTTTATTTATACAAATGAGTTCTTTATTTATACATGTTAGTATGGACTTAAGGTGATAATGTAATAAAATATATTAACACTAATAAAGCAACAGTAAGCCGAAGTATTTCATGGTAGCCTTCAAACAATACTTGTTTATTAAAGAACTACTAGTTTTGGTATTGGTTCAAGAATTGCATTTCTTATGTTAGATTTTTTATTTATGAAAACAAAATAGTGGGTGGTGCCATAGTACAAAAGTGCTTAGTCCTGTCAACATGGACTTACTGGGAATTGGGCAGGACCTGTTTTCCCTTACTGACTGTAACAATGCTGTGCCTTTTCTCACATACCTTTCAGTCATGGACTTAAGGCTGATGATCTCTTGGCCCTGTATGGGTTTTCCTTGGAGGGAGCAAAGTGTCTGGACTACTACTGGTCTAGGTCTGTGTTATAGCATTGTTGAGAAGCTGGCATTCCTTTTTTTTTATTTTAAGAAATATAAAGTTGTGGAGAAAACTTTCCAATAAGGCAATCTATACAATACCTACATACTTAATGTTACTGAGTAGCCAGTATCCTATATCATCATTTTATGTATTACATTCCTTAGTAAAGTAATGTATACTCCTTAAGTTATGCTGGTGCAATCTTGCAGTTTACTGTCTTATGTCATTTTAAGCAGCAGTATGGTACCAAGAAGCTTTGTAACATTCATATTAACCATGTAATATTACACGATGAAATAATCATACAACTTACTGTATGGCAGTACCACAAGCCTCTGTGGGTAATCTTATAAGCATGAACAGTTCAAAGTACATTCACTTATATTGAGTTGTGTGTCATGTGCTTATGTTCAGGTATATTAAGAAGTTTTGTTTCATTCCAACTATATGCAATGCATATTATCATGTTATCCCTTGTTACTCCCTGTATTTTAAACATTTAAGCTGGATTTTTTTTTCCCCCCTCCAAGGGTGGATTTAGTTGTCTGGCAGCAAGCAGAATTAAAATACATTCTTGCAGGTGGGATTAATAAAGTTTGTTCTTGACCCCTTTAGTTCAAAAGGGGGTAAACAGAATAAAATGTTATCATCATACTGAAAGGGTTTCTACTAATCTGCTTCAAAACTTTAACAAGTGTGATTTTGATGTATTCTTTTAATTCCATGAGTGTTTATATTTGACCACTGAGCAGCTAAGGAGAGGTGACTTAAGCTCTGATTCCTATACAATACTCCCTATTCTTGACATTGTTTGGTTATTTGCATGTGTTTAGTCTTACCCTAGAATATATTAAAGAGGTAGCTTCAGTTCTTTCATACAGAAAGCTTGTTACCTGGAAAAAGTGTTTGGGATATAGTGATACATTACTGCATGTCTGTCCCCCCAGTGCCTCTTTCCTGGTTAAAGAACCACCAAGCCCTTGTGTCTCACCCATGCTCTTCATTTTGTGATGCTTTCTAAGAATGATAAGGGAGTAGCTGACATGAAAATTTTTTAATAAAAGATAAGGTCATGATGATAGCTGTTTTCCAATTAATGCATTGATTTGGACAGTAAGGCTAAATGAAGAAATGTAGCACAGTATACTGTATAAACAAAGTATTATTACATTCTGTTGATCATGCAAAATTTTGTGTTCAAATTGTTCTGTTTATCAAGGTTTGGTTATGGCAAAGAGAGGTTTTATGTTGTGCAATGGCTGGCCAAGATTTATCATTTCTCCTTGCTCAAGTAGATAATTTAGGAGCAGGCTGCATCTACTACATAGTGATATGCTTGGTCAAGAACTCAGGTACACCGTGTGACCTCATCTTTGAGCCTGGACTGTGTTACCATTTGGTGTTCCATCATGTCTTCTTAATCATCAAGCCATACAAACTTGTCAGATCATAATTACCATCAGTTTTCTTTCACTCATTCACTTTTATTTTGTTTCATGTTGTCCCATCTTTTAAGTGTAAATGTGAAAATAGAATATTAACAATAAATGATCTGCTATAGCATTTTTGTCTCAGTTTGGCAGTGTACCGTATTTTTCCATCCAGAGAATACTTTTTATTGTGCCTTTATCAATATTAGTGTGATGTGCGGGCATGACCACAGAATTGTGAACAGCCACCATCTTCACCATCACCACTGCAAATCTGTCTGTAGCCAGACATTGCATCAGATACCTATATCTATCTATAGCCAAATATAATTTCAGAGGGGGTGGACATGGCCAGACTGCCTCAGCATAGCTCTGGCCACCACCATCAGGCATCCCTCCCTCCATCCCACATCACTTTTATCCAGTAGCCCCCCCTCCCTCCTCTCTTTCTCTCCCCTCCCCCATTCCATGCAAGTTGTTGTCGTGGGGGGGCTTCGAAGATGTTGATTGGGACTAGGTGGGTGGGGGAGCTATAGCAGGGTACCTTAATGACCTCCAAGGTGTGTAGAAGTTTGGTTGCTAGGTGGATTACGCATTTGCATCTTTACTCTGCTCTGCCCTCTCCCCTCTCCTTGGGTCTCTGTTGCTGCCTCACCTAATTTTGCAAGGCTCTTTTCTTCTACTGTTGCTTCTTCCTTCCTTTTCTTCTATCCTCTTTATTCTGTCTGGCATTAAATAGAGTGGAATTTTCCACATTCATCAAAATTCTCATCAATGACCTTGAGAAGTTGCAACAGGAAGGATTAGGGTGTGCCCATGGGCTATTGGTCTGGCCAGTTGATGGGATCATGGTGGTTCGGCACCACCCCAGTATGTGGACCTCTGCAGGGGCAGAACTGCTGCTGAGCTGCAGCTTTTGGTTCCGGGGGTGCTGTTAGTAGTAGGACTCTCGGCCAATAGCCAGTGGCCCATCATTGTGCTGGGAGACTTAGCTCCCACACAGTGTTGCTATCCCTTCTAGGGTAGGGTAGGGAGTGCATACTTGGAGCTTGATCCCTTCATGGATTGGTAGCCAGGCCTCTTAACCCCGGGTTTCACCCATATAATCCCCCTTTTTTTTCTTTTCTTTTTTTCCCCCCCCAGCAGTCAAGATGAGCATTTCTTTTCCAACAAAAATTATGGACATTAGTTTTTGTTCCCGCTGTCCTGGTTCTGGCAATTTTTTAATCCCGATGATGACCCCGGAATCTCCTGGTACTTTTCTGAAACTCTCCACTGTTTTCCTGCCGGTTTCATTCTGCTCACCTACACCATCTCCTGCCTCACAGTCCCTTCCATGTACCATTTCTTCTACCCACTCAACATTTATAGTAACATTGGAACCTTTTCTGCCTCCGCCCCCTCCTCCATCTATTCGTCCTGTTTCTTCGGTTTCTTCGTCCCGTCCTCATACTACTTCCTGACTCACTACCATCACCCATATCTCTGCTTCTTCTACCATCTCTGTACCTTCCTCTTCCCTCCCTTGTCCCTCTACTATTGCTTTTCTTTTTTAAGTTCTCCTTCCATCATCCAATCCTATGTTCCCCTATGAGGTGTGCAGGAGCCCAGGGCTAGACAAGTTGGTCCTGACATTTAAGATGAAAGTGACCTGCCTTGCTCATCCCTGAGTGGCATTACATGAGCAGTAAACCCCAACCACCCGTTGGATATAAACCTACACAGGCTCAATCTGATTGGAGCGCCTTGATTACCCACTAAACCACCAGGCACCATAATTGGTTATATGGTTACCTGGAATAAATTTTTCACTGTCCCTGCCTCCGACCCTCTTGCAGATAACGACCTCAACTTCCATCTTTGGGTATTATCCCATGTAGGCCAAGACGTCTCCATTCACACCCGATTTGATGGCTCCTGACTTGTCACTGTCCAAAGTGAGTGTCAAGCTTGTTGGATGTTTAGTCTAACAGACTCTTTGGGTGTTTTTATCCCAGCCGAAAAGGATTTCCTATTAAACTCTAATTGCGGCTGCACATTGGTCCCTCCTGAAATCAAGTTTGGTGACTGTCCTTTCATGAAATGTTGTACTGACATTCAAAACATGTTGTAGTTACAAAACCATTCTATTGCTTCTCTGTCGTGCTTCACACTCACTGTGACTGTTCGTTGCAAATGAGCAGTGAGTATAGCTCGTGTTGTTTTTGCCAGTTGTACTAATGTTATCGTTGGGGGTATCCGTCTTTTGTTAAGAAACATTTCTCCTCCACACCAATGTCAGTCGTGTTGGTATTTTGGTCACCCCCCAAAGTTCTGTAAGTTTGACCTCACCTGCCTTTTTTGTGGTCAGGTTGGTCATGCCAGGGATGCTTGCTCTATTACTACCTGATGTAGTAATTGCTGTGAACTGCACTCGGCTTTGTATAGGGGATGTCCAGCATTTTGTTTTGAGTCCGAGGTTGCTAACTGTGAGCTCAGCTGGGCTTTTCCTTGCGTGAAGCCCATTGTGAGGTTCGTCTTCATGGTTTCCCCTTATCTGACTCTTATTCCCAGCACCTACGAATCTCTCGCCACAGGCATCTGCTGTTTCTCGACCCTCAGGAGTAACGTTCTCTTCCTCCCCTGCCATCCCCTCCACTTCATTTGTTTCCCTTTCTGTTGATTCTTCCATGTCTCCAACTGTTTCCTGTTTGTCTCCCTTCCTGTATCCAATTCTTTTTCTGTCCAGGACTCTTCTGTTCCTTCCTCTTTCCCCTCCTCCTGCCCTTCACAGTCTCCATCCTCTGCTGTCTCTCAGGTTCCTGTGTTCTCCCCGTCTCGTCCCAAGTGCTCTTATAGTGAAGCACATTCCAGTCCCTCTTTACGATTCACCTAACCTTCCGCCTTCCTCAACTTCTCAGACACTTCCTCACAAGCGTTCTTCCCGTGCGGCCTCCATTGCTTCTCTGTCAGTCGGGGTGCACTGCTCTGTTTCATGTCCGTCCCTGAAGATCCCTACTCTTCAGTCATGCTCCTTAGACTCTGTTACTCCAGATGGTGGTGAAACAATGGCCTTGATCCGTGAATATGTCCATGATTCTGCAGTTGCTCGTGCCTGGCTTATCCAGTCCTGTTCCTGTTCCTGTTCCTGCTCCCAAGTCCTCTGTACCTTTGGTTTCCTCCATGGTTGTCTCTCGGTGGATGTCCATCCCATTCCATCTATGTCCATTTTACAATGGAATTTACGAAGTTTTCGTGTTCAGTGTAATGATTTATGTGATTTATGTTCTTTATCTGCCCACCAGCCTGCAGTAGTTTGTTTGCAGGAAACTCGCCTTATTGTGCCTCCTCTCCTAATTCCTGGCCATGTTTTTATTAGTTCCCCCTCATTCTATTTATGATACTTCTATTTTAATTTACCATGTGGTTCCGTATGATGCCTTGTGTATTTCTACCTCACTTCCGTGCACTCTGGCACTGGTGTTCCTCGGTCATTGGGTGTCAGTTGTGTCGTTTTATTTTTCTCCTTCGGTACCAATTGATTTTCGTGCCGTCTGGGATTTGTTGTCTCCTCTCCCTCCTCCTTTTCTTTTATTGGGTGATTTTAATTCTTGCAGTTCCCTGTGGGGTGATACAGTGATCAATCCTTGTGGTTATTTGCTTGAAGCTTTCATTTCCACCCATGACCTTTTTATTCTTAATACACGTGACTACACCCACTTTGATGCTCGGACTCATTCCCTCTCTTGTATCGATTTGTCGTTATGCTCTCCCTCTCATGCCTTAGTCTCATTGACCTGTTCTAAAAGATTGCCTGTATAGTGACCATTTTCTGTTATGCCTTTTCCTCACAACGTACTCTCCCATTCCCTGTCCCCACGTTAGTGTTTTGATAAAGCTGATTGGCCAACTTTCACCTCTCTTAGCTCCTATCACACGGTACCTGAAATCATGGTTTACAGACGAAATCGTGGTTACCGCCCACGAAACCGTGGTAGCCGCCGATTCTTTTCCATCCAGACCCATTCCGTGCCCACGGAATCAGGGACAAAACTTTTTTTTTTTTAAAGTTATAATTCCCTCCTAGAGTGCCTATTAATTTCCGTTATATATATTAATAATTATGAAAGCTTAAATAACCTTTTATATCGTGCAGGGGTGAAATAACGATGTCGATAATTCTGTTGTTTACATTGGGATCATACAATACTCACGTTGGGTGAAGGAGTACTGTATATCGTCGTTCATTCAACATTGGGTATATGATGGCATCTGGGCAGATATTATGGACAAGGGCTGCTGAAACAGCTCATTGAAAAAAAAAAATCACAAGGATCACATGTTTCGCAAGAAAACCTTTCAAGACACCTGCCGACCGTCGGCGGCGTTCGAGGAATGTGTGAGACAGGGTTTGTGCCTGGTTCCAGCAAACCAGGAACGCGTTCCGTCGGCAAACCATGATTTCAGGTACCGTGTACAGCCACCTTATCCCCTTTCCTGGTGGGCGTTGTCTATAATCTGAATTGCTACTCTTCTCGATACCATATTTCGAGTTGCCCATGTCGCGATTCCTTGTTCTATGTGCCCTTTCTAAATGCGTCCCCTGGTGGACTCCTGACTGTTCCAGGGCCCTTCATGTTAAGCATGCTAAGTGGAAGAGCTGTTGTCGGAAGCGTCATACCAGTGCTCATTTATACCATCTAATGCTTTTTTGCCGGGCGTTAGAGTTCTTTTGCTGTACAGTCAAAGAAGTTAAGAAATCGAGTTGGTGCTCTTTAAGATGTATCAACAGTTAACTCCTCTCCCATTTGAGCCAATGGTCACATGTCCATAATTGCTGGTAAACCTAATCCCTCCCCCGCTCCTGTTCTCCACGTGAATGGTACATCTGTTGCTGATTCTGCAATGGTCGCTGATGCGTTGGAAGCTCATTTTAGTCACATTAGTCGTGGCTCCCACTTACCTCCGGATTTCAGTACCCTTCGCTCGGTAACTGCACGTCATGCCTAGCTTTTGTTTGTCTGCTGGAGAATCCTATAGCCACCATTCTCTCATGAGTTGGGTGATGCTATCCACTCCTGTGGGGATACGTGTGTAGGCCTTTTTGGGATCCGTTACAAGATCTCAACATCTTTCTTTTGACTGCTTTACATTTCCTCTTGTCACTGTATAACAAGATCTGGAATGAGGGAGTGTTCCAATCAACTTGGATTGTTCCTTTTCATAAACTCTTCAAGGCTGGTCACCTTCCACAGGATTATTATTCGACTGCTTTGACGAGCTGTCTATGCAAAGTGCTGGAATGATGGTCAGTGTTCAGGTGATGTGATCCCGGCAACTTCTATCCCCTGTTCAGTTTGGCTTCCGTAACCCTTTAGCACCCTGGACCCCCCCGTCTGGTTAGAGACGTTTATTCGGTCTGCATTTCCACATCGTGAAACTGTTCTTGCAGTATTCTTTGATCTTGGAAAAGCCTATGATACTACATGGAAGTATCAGATACTTCTTACTCTCTGTTCTTTTGGTATTGTCGATAATTTAGGGGTTTTATTCAAAATTTTTTAGCCAATCGTTCAGTTCCTGTACGTGTTGGTCACACTAGACATGCAGACAGCTTTTGTGAGGCAAAACAGCTAGCAGAGTCAAGTGTCCGTCACACTCGTGTGTTTTTGCGAGCCTCGTGGTCATTTGTAAACAAACCACCACGGAACTCCTTTTTCCTCAGTTTCAGTAACCGCCTCACGTACTGTAGCGACTCCAGAGCCGCAAAGCAGTCTACTAGAGTTTTCCTTGCTGCAGGATCCATATCGAAATCTGATCTCTACTTGTTGTTTGGAGACAAAACAGACGGCCTCTGCGGCTGGTCACCCGAGTGTCCGAATATTTATTTCAGGTTACAAGAAAAAAACTAAAAATTGAAATACCGAAGTTAGGGGTTGAAGCCGCAGATGACGCGACGGCCAGTGCAGACGACACCAACCCCCAACCCCCCCAGTACCACTGGGGGGCCGCCGCTGACACTGAGCGGCTGGGAACAGGAACGGCGCACCTGTATCTCTTCCCAGTGCCCCTCTTGCTCCCAGGTGGTGCCCTGGCAAGGTAGCAGTCGCCGGCACCTAGTCTCCAGCCGAAATTCCCCGTGCCACACCAGTGTGGCGAATCTAAAAAAAATCCACTCGCCAAGTAAGGGATGGAGTTTACAGCTCCACACAATGCCGCAGTATTGGCCACAGTCATACCGGGTACAGGGCAGAGCCGGCCACAGTCCGTTCCTCAGTTGCACCCCCGCTACAGGGCCACGGCACGGACGGACGCGTGTCGGTCGGGCAAGACAGGCCATAAGTCGTCCGACTCCTGTAGTAGTTTCCCCCAGAGTAGCGCTGCAGTACCAGCCACAAGCTGTACTGGGTACGAGGCAGGATCGGCCACAGTCCGTCCCTCTGCTACTAGTCCTCTTAGCTCCCCGGTACAGGCCATTAGCCGCACCAGAGGTACAGCCTTCTGTGCCACTATGACGTCGGCCAGTAGTCACGTCAGGCCAGAGGTAGAGCAGGCCATTAGCCGCACTGAAGCTGTTGTCCCCTGTGCCACCACGATGTCAGCCATTAGTCACGTCAGGCCAGAGGTAGAGCAGGCCACTAGCCGCACTGAAGCTGATGTCCCCTGTGCCACCACGACGTCGGCCATTAGTCATGTCAGGCCAGAGGTAGAGCAGGCCACTAGCTGCACTGAAGCTGATGTCCCCTGAGCTACCATGATGTCGGCCATTAGTCACGTCAGGCCGGATGTAGAGCAGGCCACAGTCCACTTCTCTCCCACAGGGGGACCTGCAGCCAGAGAGGACCCCTCCCCCTAGCCATGGCAAGGCCTCGCCCAAGGCCTTGGTTCCTTGCAACTCTAACCAGGGTGAACAGTGGCCGAAGCGGAGCCCCAGCAGACCCCGCAGCCGACGTCGGGCCCTGTCTACTACTCCCGCGGCCCGAGGTCCCCGTGTGACGACCCTGTCAGCGACGCTGCCCTCCAGCCATTGCCGCAGTCCAGCCATCCCAGGTTCCAGTACCCTGGGTCCTCAGTTGCCCCGGGAGTTGCCCCGAACACCGTGGTGTGACTTACCTGTGGGCGAGACCTCCCTGAGTCTCTCCCAGACTCGACATCAGGTCCGTCTCCTGGCTTTCTTCTGGCTGAGCCCCTAGCCCACGACTACGTGTGGGGCCCTGTCCAGGGGCGCGTCACTCTGACCTTCCTCCGGACAGAGGAATCAACCTAGGGCCAACCAATGGTAGTGAAGCGAGTGGACTTTACCTATGTGCGTGCTTTCTAGACCCAGATATATGTGTGTGCATTAGCTTATACCATGCGAGTGATTCCCTATAGTGTATTCTCGTGATAAGTGACCAGGAGCCGTGAGTATAAGATTGGACGAGCCTAATAGCTAACCTTGGCCTAACTTATATCCCGAGTGGTGTCCCGCGCATCCCTCCCCTGTGAACGAAACGCCACAGTGACCAACAGAACAATATTGTACTGATTGTGCCATTCCCTTGTTTATTGAAACTCTCCCTCCCCAGCGCACAGGCACGCGAGTGAAACACCTCAGTGGCTAACAGAGGAATAGATATTATTCCCATCGTGCCTTCCCCTTGTGCATTAAACCTCCACCCACCCCAGTGTCTGGGCACATTAGTTAGGGTATGTCTGGGCATCTCCAAATGTCCCGCTAGAATACCGCAGTTCCCCCCCCCTTCAGTAATCACTGCGCAGCTGACTCTACCTGAGATAGACTTCCGGCCGGCAGGTGTCTATGACACAGGTGTTAACGTAACTTATATACCAGTGCCTTCCAGTGCTATACGAGCTTGGGAAATTGTAGTAAATTCATTCCTGTGTCCTGAATCATAAGTGTATTTTATGTGTCATAAGCGCTGGGTAAATAATACCATACTTCTACCAGCCGGTATAGTGACAGACTTCCAGTCAAGTAAAACTTTGTGTTAAGTTGTTAACCCATCCCCAGCCAACCCAGCCTGTAATGTATTTGTTGATGTGCAATGTCTCTGGGAAGATATCTGTAATACATGTGTGTAACAGTTACTGCTTTCCTTTTGTGTCCAGTCCTATTCCTTAGAGTTACCGACCCGGTCTAGAATAGAGACCCGCTATAGCCTGCGTATTTGAGGGTGAGAAACCAACCCACAAATACGTACCATAACACTGGTGGCTAGCGGTGGTTCTTGATCCGGACGGTGAAAGAGGACTGGAATTTTTTTTTGAAAATGGCAGCCAAAACACATATACCCCTACCAAAATTCGACCCAGAACAATGCGACATCACTACATACTTAATTATGGTCAAGCCATTACTTGATATTGGGTTTGAAAATGATAATCAGAAAATAGCTGTCACTCTACCTCACCTGGGAAAGGCGGTATCTATTATAGCACCAAAAATAGTCCCAGATCTCACGTGGGCCAGATTTGCAAAAATAGTAACAGAAGCTATTACCCCTTCATTAGGGAAAGTTGTCGCGATGTCACAACTCGATGCCCTCAAATATAACAGTGATTTGGACACCACGTTGGTCCAAGCTAGGCAACTCGTCACCGCTGCATACCTGGATGCCAAAATGAATACCCGGGATGAGCACATATTCAACACCCTTTTCAGAGTCCTTCCGGGCATAGTGAAAGAACATTTCACTATCCACGATCCTGCAGGAAATTTGGACCGTGATGTCCAGGTCATTCGCCGCCTTCTCGCAGCACGGCCCGACACGCAACACATCAGGGTCATGAGCCGGTTCCCCACAAAACCCTCCCCCATGCCACCCCAACCCCATCCAACCCCAGCACAAAGCACCTCCGCCCCGGCTCTCCCAAGAGCCCACCCCACCAGGAAACGGCTGCCACAGAAAGATAACACAAATCTCATCACTATCAATCCGTGGGAATTCACAGCCTGTAACAGCCGCTGCCCACTTCATGACGTACGTGAACAACTGAAGGCGGCACGCAGAATAAGAGCTGACCCGCCGAGGCGCTGCCTAATGTTGGCAGTAGATGAGGGCCCTGCGAACCCTGAACCCCCCCTCGTTGAGGAACCTGATGCCAGCTGCAAGCCAGGGAAGACTGATACCGACACAGCCCTCGAGCTGACGTTGGATTTTTAGGACCGCCCCCGCACCTCCCCACGGTGGCGGGGGCCACCTCTACAAAGTACCAACCCCCGGTCTATGACAAAATGAAACTACAGGGGGTCAGTGCAAGACTTCTGGTAGATACAGGAACCACAAGGTCCTGCCTGTACACACATTTTTACTCCCGCCATAAGAAGGTTTTGGGCCCCCTTTTCCCCACTTCAGCCCGTCTCATAGACGTGGAGGAAGGCCCCTTGCCTATTTGTGGGCAAACTCGGGCCCTACGAACCAAGACTCACCAACCAGCCTCCACATGTCATCCCTTCATCGTTTTTTAATTCCTGCCGTACCTATGATGGCTATTTGGGACTGGACCTGCTCCAAAAACTCCACACTCACATAGACTGCCATGGGAGGCGACTTCATTTCCGACAGCCTCCCCAACAGCCCCCAGCCATCTGTATGTGCGCATGACAAAACAACACCCCCCTTTTATTGACCCCCCTTCCCCTCCCCCTTCTCCTGCCCCCACTTTTCCCGCGACCGTCGCGTCCTCCCTCACCATTCCCCCCCACCATGAAGCTTGGCTACGGGTCAATAAGCCCACAGGGACTCATTCCCTATTTTCCCCAAGTGTCCCCACCAGGCCCCTCGCTGCCTGCCTGATGTTGCCGACCTTCCTTCCGCCCCACCTCAACGCCGTCAAAGTGGCGAACCTGGCGGCTACACTCCTCACTCTGCCAAGAGGACTCCTGATCGGCGACCTAGAGGCATCAGACCCTTGCGACACCCCACCCCTAAATTCAAACCCCTCTCCCCTCCCCCCTTTGCCCGACCACCTGTCCCCCCATCAAGCCGAGACGCTGCACCATCTACTACTCGAATATCAAGACCTTTTTTCGACAGGGCCCACCGACTTGGGACATACAACATACTTGGCCCATGAAATTCATGCCACCGGGCCCCCTATCCAGCAACCCTCCCACCGGAAGAACCCACACCAACGGGCTGAAGAGGACAGGCAAGTCCGAGAAATGCTGGACGCCGGCATCATCACGTCCTCTACCAGCCCCTGGTCCTTCCCCGTTGTCCTGGTTCAGAAAAAAGACGGCACTCAGCGATTCTGCATCAATTACCGCCTCCTGAACGTTGTAACCGCCAAAGATACCACTCCTCTCCCCCGCATAGACGACTCCCTAGACTCCCTACACGGCTCCACCTGGTTCTCCACACTGGACCTCCAGTCAGGATACTGGCAGGTCCCCGTCCACCCCCGAGATCAAGGGAAAATGGCCTTTTCCACAAGTAATGGGAAACTTTACCAGTTTAATGCTCTTCCCTTCGGGCTATGCAACACCCCGGCCACCTTCTCCCGCCTCATGGAGTCCGTCCTCAGCGGTCTAACCTGGGAAGTCTGCCTGGCGTACCTCGACGACGTTATTGTTTTCAGCAAAACGTGGGCCGATCACCTGCACCACCTCCGACAGGTGTTCCAACTAATACGCCAGGCCGGGTAGAAACTCAAACCTGCTAAGTGTGTCCTAGCCGCCCACTCTATCGCTTTCCTAGGACACACTGTCTCGGGGATAGGCATCTCCCCGGACCCTGACATGCTGAAAGCCATCGCCGACCAGCCCCTTCCACACGACGTACACCAAGTCCGCGCCTTCTTGGGGCTCGCGTCATATTACCGGCGGTTCATCAAAGGGTTCGCCGACCTTGCAAAACCGCTCCATGATCTCACTAAGAAAGGCGAACCAATCATCTGGAGCGATGACCAAATAGCAGCGTTTGACACTTTAAAGGAGAAACTTGTTTCCGCCCCCATCGTCGCTTTCCCGAACTACGACCTCCTCTTCAGGTTATACACCGACGTCTTGCTGGTAGCCATAGGCACCGTCCTGGCGCAGGTCCAGGAAGGGCGCGAGCACATCATCGCGTGCGCCAGCCGCGCCCTAAACCTGGCCGAGCGAAATTACGCTGCTACCAAGCGCGAATGTTTGGGTATCATTTGGGCCCTCAGCTACTTCAGGGCCTACCTGTCTGGCACCAGGGTCACCGTCATCACAGACCACCAATCCCTTGAGTGGCTCCGGCAATCGGCCACTCAGAACGCCCAGCTCCTCCGTTGGAGCGAAGCGCTCAAGGAGTTTGACTACGAGATTGCTTACCGGCCCGGGAAATTGCATACCAACACTGACGCCCTCTCCCGTTTACCAGTACAATCGCTCCTTCCTCAGTCTGAACTGATCCAGCACTGGCAGAATCAAGACCGGCCCCCCTGGATTCCCCAGCACCTATTTTCAAAACTCCACCCCCAAGGGGACCAACTCTTCACGCCATCAGGCCACATTGTCCTTGATTTGGACTCCGCTGTAGGCATCCTCACCCACCTCCACTCGGACAATGGGATCCACCTGGGTACGAAAAGATTAACCCAGGTCTTCAACAACCTCTACTGGGCCCCCCAACCCCACTACTCTCGCCCAACGTGTCACTCAGGCGTGTCGAGCATGCTGCCTAGGAAAGGACATCCCCCGTTAGGCGGGTCCTGCCAGCAAGATCTTCGCCCACAAACCTTAGCAGCTTTTGTCTGTTGATGTTGTCGGACCCCTGCCACCTAGATCCAGCTACAAATACACCATTACATTCGTCAACGTTTACTCCAAGTTCCTGATCGCTTGTCCAGCTAAGGAGCACACTGCCGTCACTACGCCCTCATGCGCCACGTCTTCCCTTACTTTGGCGTTCCCCAGGCCATTCACTCTGATAACGCCCCAGAGTTCACAGGGCAAAGTTGGAAAGAGCTATCCACCATATTCGGATTCTCCATTTCCCACTCTTCGTCCTACTGGCCCCAAGGAAATGGGGTATGCAAAAGGAGCCATCGGACCCTACTAAACCAAATCAGGACCCGCATTCAAGATACCCAAGACCAAGAGTGGCCTGCACACGTCAAAATCGTCCAATGGGGAATGAACACCTGCCCCCGTGACAACGGCATCACCCCCCACAAGCAAGTTTTTGGAGAGGCGCCCCTCCTCCTCCCTCTCTGACAGCACCTTCAACCCCCCCCACTCACTCCCCACCCACTGACCCCCTATATTACCTGAAGTGCCGGTTGCAACACCTGCACGCACACCAAGACGCCCAAGCCGATTCCTCTCCTGCTAACCCTTACAAATCAGGCAATGAGGTTTTCGTTGCGCACCTCCCCACCCCCAATAAAATTGCCCCTCGTTTCATGGGACCTTATACCATCACTAAAGTCCCCAACCCCTTCCAAGTCGTCGTCAACTTATACGGAACCTACCGCACTTACAGGATTCACCACGTCTGCCCCGCCCGGGACTCCCCAACCCCCACCGCTCCCTCCCCAACCACCCGAGCAAGCTCAACACCTCCAACTCCCCATGAGGAGCCTTTTCTCTATTATTCATCTGTATCCCCTTCCCCATCGGTTTCCATCGTCCCCTCGCCGCCCGAAACTCCTGCACCACGCCCATGCACTACACTCACCCCACCACCCCGTTCCCCTGCAGCCACAACGCTGCCTACACCACGTGCTCAGCACACACCCGTAGGAAATTCCACACCAACCACCCCGTGCTCCGTGCCCAGTCTAACCCCCGCCCCACCAACCACGACAACCGACCACACCACACCACCTCACTCTCCACCCGTCCCCGCTCCACCATCCCATTCCCTGTCGCCGCCCACTCCACGACTAACCACCACCACTACCCGTTCCGGTCATATCTCACACCCACCAGCCCGCTACGCCTCAACCCCTACGCCCACCCCTTCGCCCACTAGCAGCCAAGTGCCCACCCCACCCCCCAACACCACCCCAATAACTCTTCCCACTCCTCATCTCGCATGGAAAACTCCGCCCCGCCGCACTCCCAGGGGAACACCACCCCCACACTCCACTGGCAATATAAACCGCACAGGACTACCTCTAGCCAGCATTCACCTCCAAAACACCACCACCACTACCACCATGTGCATCACGAGAATCACTTGGATCCCCACCTTCGGGCAACATCAACGCATCAGAAGCACACACCATCTGCAATGACTCCTCCAGCAAACAAACCACCCTTCCACTCTTCATGTCACCTACGCCCACCACCTGCAGGCCAATTTACCAACCGACAACTGGACTACCTTCCTAAGTCACCTTGAACCCATCCACCAAACGGCCAACACCAACCTATACCACCTCCAGTCACGGGATCGTGACTTTGTTACAGGGGAGGGTAGTGAAATACAGGAGTTAGAGGTTGAGGCCGCAGATGATGCGACGGCCAGTGCAGACAACACCAACACGGGGGACACCGCTGACACTGAGTGGCTGGGAACAGGAATGGCGCACCTGTATCTCTTCCCGGCGCCCCTCTTGCTCCCAGGTGGTGCCCCAGAAAGGTGCAGTCACTGGCGCCTAGTCTCCGGCTGAAATTCCACTCTCCAGGTAAGGGGTGGAGTTTACAACTCCAAGCAACACCGCGGTATTGGCCACAGTCATACCGGGTATGGGGCAGAGCCGGTCACAGTCCGTTCCCCAGTTGCAACCCCGCTACAGGGCTGCAGCACGGATGTGTGTCGGTCGGCCAGGACAGGCAATAAGTTGTCCGACTCCTGTAGTCGTTCCCCCCAGAGTAGCGCCGCACTACCAGCCACAAGCCATACTGGGTACGAGGCAGGATCGGCCACAGTCCATCCCTCTGCTACTAGTCCTCTTAGCTCCCCGGTACAGGCCATTAGCCGCACCAGAGCTACAGCCTCCTGTGCCACTATGACATTGGCCAGTAGTCACATCAGGCCAGAGGCAGAGCAGGCCATTAGACGCACTGAAGCTGTTGTCCCCTGTGCCACCACGACGTTGGCCATTAGTCACGTCAGGCCTGAGGTAGAGCAGGCCACTAGCTGCACTGAAGCTGATGTCGCCTGTGCCACCATGACGTTGGTTATTAGTCACGTCAGGCCAGAGGTAGAGTAGGCCACTAGCTGCACTGAAGCTGATGTCCCCTGTGCCACCATGACGTCGGCCATTAGTCACGTTAGGCCGGATGTAGAGCAGGCCACAGTCGGTTTCTCTCCCACAGGAGGACCTGCAGCCAGAGAGGACCCCTCCCCCTAGCCGTGGCAAGGCTTCGTCCGAGGTCTTGGTTCCTTGCAACTCTACCAGGGTGAACAGCAGCCGAAGCGGAGCCCCAGTAGACCCCGCAGCCGACGTCGGGCTCTGTCTACTACTCCCGCGGCCCGAGGTCCACGTGTGACAACCCTGTCGCCACCGCCACCCTCCAGCCGTTGCTGCAGTCCAGCCACCCCGGGTTTCAGTACCTTGGGTCCTCAGTTGCCCCGAACACCGGGGCGCAACTTACCTGTGGGCGAGGCCTCCCTGAGTCTCTCCCAGACTCGATGTCAGGCCCGTCTCCTGGCTTTCTTCGGGCCGAGCCCCTAGTCCCACGACTACGTGTGGAGCTCTGTCCAGGGGCATGTCACTCCGCCCTTCCTCCAGATGGAGGAATCAACCTAGGGCCCACCAGTGATAGTGAAGCGAGTGGACTTTACGTATGTGTGTGCTTTCTAGACCCAGATATATGTGTGTGCATTAGCTTATACCATGCGAGTGATTCCCTATTGTGTATTCTCGTGATAAGTGACCAGGAGCCCAGAGTATAAGACTGGACGAGCCTAATAGCTAACCTTGGCCTAACTTACTGTATATTCCGAGTGGAGTCCCGCGCATCCCTCCCAGTGAACGAAAAGCCACAGTGACCAACAGAACAATAATATTGTGCCGATTGTGCCATTCTCTTGTTTATTGAAACTCTCCCTCCCCAGCGCACAGGCACGCGAGTGAAACACCTCAGTGACTAACGGAGGAATAGATATTATTCCCATCGTGCCTTCCCCTTGTGCATTAAACCTCCACCCCCCCCAGTGTCTGGGCACATTAGTTAGGGTATGTCTGGGCATCTCCAAATGTTCCGCTAGAATACCACAGTCCCCCCCCCCCACTGCGTGGCTGACCCTACCTGAGATAGACTTCCGACCGACAGGTGTCTATGACACAGGTGTTAACGTAACTTATATACCAGTGCCGTCCAGTGCTATAAGAGCTTGGGAAATTGTAGTAAATTCATTCCTGTGTCCTGAATCATAAGTGTATTTTATGTGCCGTAAGCGCTGGGTAAATAATACCATACTTCTACCAGCCGGTATAGTGACTGACTTCCAGTCAAGTAAAACTTTGTGTTAAGTTGTTAACCCATCCCCAGCCAACCCAGCCTGTAATGTATTTGTTGATGTACTATTGTCTCTGGGAAGATATCTGTAATACATGTGTGTAACAGTTACTGCCTTGTTTTTGTGTCCAGTCCTATTCCTTAGAGTTACCGACCCGGTCTAGAACAGGGACCCGCTATAGCCTGCGTATTTGAGGGCGAGAAACCAACCCACAAATACGTAGCATAACAAAAATGAACAAAAACCACAAGAATTAAATTGTATTTACTCAACAAATTTAGTTAAAGTTTCCTTCTGTGAATAACAGAATATTTTCTCACCGATTACAAAATAAATATAGGTTCATTTGAGTTCTAATCCCACCACCAACAAGCTGTGAGCAAAAATTGTTATCTGTTTCGCCTTGCAAGCGAAATCTCGCTCACCTTGAGTCAGTTTGAGGATGATGATAAGATTTGCCACACAGGTGTGGCACGGGCTCAGGGTGGAGAGCCCGTAAAGAGTCAGTTTGGCTAGCGACTCGCAAAAGTGGCTCGCATGTTAGCCTCTTTTGCCCCAGTGTAATGGCAGCTTTATCTGTTTCTTGCAGTTGTGGGGGAACTGTGGGGTCTGGGGCTGGGGTCTGAATCATGTTGGGGACAGTGTTGTACTGTTTCCCCCGCCCTCGGGTCCCAGCCCTTGACTACTAATTTGCTTGGTCCTTTTTCTTCTTTTCTTTTCTCTTCTTTTCTTCCCATCTTTCCCAAGGTGTGAGAGCCATGCCGATGGGATGCAAGTCTGTCTCTCTTTTTTTGTCAGTCATGAACGGCCTCAGGGAACCACGGGTATGGCAGCCCATTGTTTAGTTCGTTTACCCTTATTCCTGATCCGGGTTCTGAGGAGCGGACCAGTTTATTTCCTGTTTTCCACATTTGGCTCATGGCCAACAATGAAACTTGTAATTTTTTTTTTTTTAATTAGCAACGGGAATTGCTCCTCTTACGCCTTCTTTTCGTCTGGCCTAACCTCGATGACAGCCCAGGATCCGCCTTTGACTATGGGTTTGACTCTTTCCCCTCCTTCTGCCCTACCGGCGGTCCCTACTCCCAGTCCATCCTCCTCGCTTCCTTTGTCCTCCACTCCCCAAGCTCCTGTTTTATCCTCTTTTGCTTGTTCTTCCTTTTCTATTGTTACCCTCCACCGCTATCTCCCTCCTCCCCTACTCCTGACCTTGTTCTTCTTTTGTCCCTGCCCTTTCCCTCACCACCTCTCTCTCTGATCAGCAGATCTGGACCAAGCTTTTCAGTATCTCATCCACAGAGGACAACCTCTCGCTTCACTTTTCCCTCCTTCGCCAGATAGGCAGAGATGTCACTTTCTTGGTATGACTCAGTGGTTCCCGCTTTCTTGCAGTTCACAATGCTGCTGAAGCCAAGAGAGTGACATCTCTTGTCGATCATTCAGGCCACCTGATTTCTGTTTCCCTGGACGTTCAATTTAATTCTTCTACCAGCACCATTCGCATCCCATCGTCCATGTCCTTTGGCCAGAGACCTTTCATGGAGTGCTCTGGCGATATTCAACTCATCCTTTCCGAGCAACACCATCCCATCCACTCAGTCCAGTGCTACACCATCCCCCCCCCCCCCCTCATGGACATCGACATCTGCCAGCTAACTATTGCCGAAATCATCTTCGACTCTTGAGATCTTCCCCCTACCGTTATCATTGGGGGCACTTCTACAGGTCAGAGAGTACATTCGGTCTCTGCGTCAATGCACATTTTGTTTGTGCTTTGACCATCCTGTCAAGTACTGCCAATCAACTGCCCGAACTGTGTACAAGCTGACCACACTTCTTCTGACTGTGCCTCCATCATCCGCTGCTGCTCTAACTGTCAGGCCATTCTGCCATCTATCAGAAATGTCTCGTTTATCTGTTGGAGGCGGAAGTGTCCAGTGTTCGCTGGAAAACTGGCGTCTCACTTCGTGAGACCCATCACAGAGTTTGCAGCCTCAGTCACTATCCAACAGATACGTACACACACCTAGCCCGTCCTCCTTCCGTGGTGTCACCAGTATCCAGCTCCTTCAGTGTCTCGGCTTCCGTCCCTGTCTCTATTTCTCTCGCTGTTCTTGTTCCCTTCCTGATTCTTCCCCTTCCCTCCTTTGTTCCTCGCCTCCTTCTACCTCTGTATCTTCTCGGTCCTCTCTTCCATCACCTCGTCCTACAAGCAAACGTCAATGTGTTCGCACTTCCTCATCTGACATTCCTGGTCACTCCCCTCCAACTCATATTCCTCTTCTCTTCCCAGTACCTCATCCTCTCTTTTATCCACATGTCAACACCCTTGGGTCATCTCGTCAGTGTCACCCTGTCCTGTTTCATCTCCTTTGGATTCAGAGACGATTCAAGATATTGCCTCCTACATTCGCCGTACTTCCTCCATGTCCTCCCTCGTTTCTGTGGATGTCCAACCATCTCCCTCTTCCCTTCCTCCTACGCCTGTTCCTCCTCCTCCTCCAGAACCTTCCTTTCCCCCCAACCCTATCCATCCCCCCCCCCCCCCACCCCTCTGCAACTTCTGTTTCTTCTTTCTTTTCTATTCTTTCGATCCTCGATCTCCCTATGCCTCCTGGGCACCTTCACTGTGACCGTCATGTGCGTCCGCCATCCTCTTCCCAGTCTTGATTCTTGTTTCTCCCCATGGCCCTCTTCAATGGAATATACGCGGTTTTGTGTCCCATTGTCCTTCCTTACGTTACCTCATATCTGTTCATGATCCTCTGCTTGCAGCTCTCCAAGAAACTTTTCTCTGTGCTTGCCCTGTTCCTATTCCAGATTTTCCTTTTCTTGGTTCTCCTCCTCCTCCTTCTGCTGCTCTTCTTATCCACAACACTATTCATTTTGAACTCCTTTCTCTTCCTTCCTCTATCCCTCTTGCTTCCGCCATTCACTTTGCTGCTGGGACACTGGCTATTTGTCTCCTATTCCTTTTGATTTTTCTGCCTTTTCCTCCACACTTCTCTCCCATCCTTCTCTGATTTTCTTCCTTGGAGACTTCATTTGCCGTCATACCCTTTGAGGTGACTCTTTTGTCACCCTCAGGGGTCGCCTCTTTGAACGGTTTCTGTCTTCTTGTGATCTGCTTCTGCTCAATTCTGGCTCTCCTACTCACTTTGACCATGGTACTTGTTACTTTTCCTGCATCGATCTGTCTCTTTGTTCTTGTATTTCCCTTGACTTCCACTGGTCAGTTCTGGATGACTTTCTTTTTAGTGACCACTTGCCTATCAAGCTTTCCCTTACTTCTTTCTGTCTGGTTCCTCATCCTCCCCACTGGCAGTTTCATGCTGCTAACTGGAGTTTATTTTCCTCTCTTATGGTTCCCTCTTTACCACCTTGCTCCCTCTCCCCGCTAGTTGCTTTCTTTCTTCATGGTTCTGGTTTTATGAGCTGCCCTTACTGCTATCCCTAGAAATAATAGACCTCCCACAGCTGAAACTGCCATGGGGGACTCCTGAATGCAAGCATGCCATGTGTATTAAATTTGCTGCCTGGGAAAGCTTCTGCCATGAGCGGTCTACACCGGACTGCACCCATAGTCTCTTAATATTTCAACATGCATCTGCAGCCTTCCGCCGTACTTTCCATCAAACCAAATGCCACAGTTGGACGTCCATAGTTTCTAACATTTCAGTGGACACTCCTGTTGCAGCGCTTTGGTCTCGTATCCATAGAATCTCTGGCAAGCATATCCCACTTCAGGCTCCTGTTCTTTCTTTAGATGGTCGTTCTGTAGCTGATGCATCCATGGTTGCTGAAGCTTTAGGTAGTTATTTTAGTCTTGTAAGCACAGAGTCCCACCTCTCTCCAGATTTTCACTGTATTAAATCTCTTCAGAATCTGTCTTGATTTCTTCTACTTTATCTGCCGAGGGGGGGTTATTAATACTCCTTTCTCTCTGTGAATTGTTGTCTGCTCTTCAGTTGTGTAAAGAGTCCAGCAATGGTCTTGAAGGTATTCATTATAGTATGTTTAAACATCTCTCCCAGTGCCCTGTCTTTTCTTTTGTCCCTTTACTCCTGCTTGGCGTGTGACGGTCATTCTGCCATTTCTTAAATACTCCACACCGGGCTATTTATAGCGCAGTCGTTCTTTCACTATGGGCATTTTTCCGAAAATGGTCCTTTTTTCAAACTTATCAGAAAAAGGAAAACAAAGACCATATTATAAGCAAACCTAGATTAACAATATCCCTATTTGCGATACCCTGGATTAGTGATGAGGATAGAAATACCATCCTACCCCGCCTATCCCAGGCCTGCCCCTGGCTTTGCGATGGGCATCACATCCCATCGCCACCCCCCAGAGCCAGCATATGTCTCCCTCTGCTACCATCAGCCCACCTCGCCAGGGTTCCCCCCCTCCTCCTTCTGACCCTCCCCGGGAAGTGAGGTTGGAGGGCTTGCAGGAGGATGAGTGAGTGCTAGGGAGCACCACATGTCTAGCCTCAGGGGGCGATAGCAAGGATGACGGCCAGGATCGAACAAGGACTTAAAATAAGTAAGTGATGAGAGCTGTTTGATATTTTCAGACCTATTTTTTATGATTTTCATATTCTATTTGTTGGTTTTAGTGAGTTATTTACAAGAGTTAGGCTTCGGTTAGCTTCTTTTACAGCTGTTAGGCCATTTAGACTGGCTTTAAACTTTTTCTCTTTTTTTNGGGGGACTCAAGGCTCTAAAATGCATCCCTACACTTTTTTTTTATGATTTTCATATTCTATTTGTTGGTTTTAGTGAGTTATTTACAAGAGTTAGGCTTCGGTTAGCTTCTTTTACAGCTGTTAGGCCATTTAGACTGGCTTTAAACTTTTTCTCTTTTTTTTTGGACTCATTGGTTGGGTTTAGTACTTTGTTGGGGGGGGGGGGACTCAAGGCTCTAAAATGCATCCCTACACTTTACATGTAAAATCGTCCCCGATTTACGATACCCCGCCTACCAATGTATTTTTACTTAGCCAGTTGCATTGTTACACCAGGGTTTGCCTGTACTTGACAATTCTTCTTGCGAAAGAAAGTATTCCCAGATCTGTAGGTCGTAGTGTTGATGAGTAAAAACGTTATGAATTGGAGTAGTTTTGGGCATGCGAAGCCGGATGTGTTCGTTTTTGCGTGTGGACCCGATTTTGGCTTCGCTATCAACATGATAACTTCTCCATTACTAGATAAACTAGACACAGTGGTGTCTAAGCCACGCTCTGGGGCACTATCACTGAGTCCTTTCCTAGTATCCTTGGAAAGAGGCCTGGCAGGGTTGGATGAGGCAAGGTGTCCATGTGAGGTGAGAATGGAATCGGACGAGAGGCTTAAGAAAAAATCGTACTGTAGCTGGCAAATTCACAGAGATGACTGAGGTATACTTGCCTCAGGTGGGAGAAGTCACTCCCAAACCTTTCGTGATGAGATCAAGTGGTGGCCATTTCAAACTGTGCCGCGAAAACAATTGCGGTTCCTGCCAACATCCGGTCGCCGCCTTCCTGAAGACTACCATCCCATTGTTCTGACCAGTTGTTCATATTATTTGCATGCACAAGGTAGGGTGGACTCAAAACAATCATACAATATGGGAGGAAGCAAAAAAGGCACTGAAGTGCGTGAGGTAGAGGTAAGTGCTGCAGATGATGCCGACACCCCCAGCCTCCAAAGGACTACCGGGGGTCCGCAGCCTACGCCGAGAGGCTCTGAGCAGGAACGACTCACCTGTGTCCCTCCCTGACGCCCCTCTTGCTCCCAGCCGACGCCACGCCAGGGTAGCAGTAAAAGGCACCTAGTCTCCAGCTGGAATTCCAGTCGGCAGGTCAGGGGTGGAGTTGTCTCAACTCCACACAACGCCGCGGTACAGGCCACAAGCCGTATCGGGAAAGGGGCAGAACCAGCCACCATCCGTTCCCCAGTTGCCTACCTGCTGCAGGGCCGCGATACAGGCCATAAGCCTGTATTGGTCAGGCAGGACAGGCCACCAACCATTTGTCTTCTGCAGTTCATCCCCCCAGAGTAGCACCGCAGTACAGGCCACAAACCGTGCTGGGTACGAGACAGGACGGGCTATTGTCCATCCCTCCGCTACTTCTCCACACAGCTCCACGGTACAGGCCACTAGCCATGCCTCTGCTGCCATCTCCTGTAGGACCGCGACGCAGGCCTCTAGCCACGTCGGGCACGAGGCAGAGCAGGCCATCGTCCACTCCTCCCGTACAGGAGACTCTCCTTCCCCTCGTGGAGACAGGGTAGAGTGAGCTCCGGCTCATGCTTTCCCTGGGGTTCGACAGGACAGAGGAACTGCTGTGCAGGCCACTAGTCGCACGGGGGAGGCAGAGCAGGCCACAGTCTGCTCCTCACCCTCTGCTCCTAGGATAGCTCCCGATGGGGAAGTCCCTCATGGAGAGGGGGTATAGCAAGCCTCGACTCGCATTTTCCTTGGGGTCCAAAAGGACAGAGGAACCACGTGCAGGCCACTAGTCGCATGGGGGAGGCAGAGCAGGCCACTAGTTGCACGGGGGAGGCAGAACAGGCCACAGCCCACTCCTCACCCTCTGCTCCTAGGATAGATCCTGATGGGGAAGCCCCTTGCCTGGCCCACCCTGTTTCCTGTGGCCGGGCAGGACGTTCTCCCTCCCCTGCAGGAGGCGAGTCCGGGGTAGACCCTTTCTCGGAGCCATGGCAAGGCCCTATCCAGGGCATTAGCTCCCTCCAACCCCGCCTACGTGGGCAGCAGCAGCAGCAGCCGAGGCAGAGTTTCTGTGAGCAAAGTAGCCAGCGCCAGGTCCTTCCGGTGATGCCCCCAGCCCGAGGCTCCCGTGAGGCGGCCCTGACAGCAACGCCGCCCTCCCGCAGTTCCTGCAGTCCAGCCACCCCAGGTCCCAATACCCTGGGTCCCCAGACACCTCGCGGCCTACCCAGGACTCCAGGGCGTGACCTACCTGACAGTGGGGCCCCACCCAGCACTCCCTGGAGCCGGCGCCAGGCCCGCCTTTTGGCTCTCTTCAGCCTCAGCCCCTAGCCATGCATCCTTGCTTGGGGCTCCTTGAAGGGCGAGCCTCACCTCACTCCTCCAATCTGAGGCATCAGGAGTCGGCCCACCAGTGTAGTAAGAAGGGCTATATCAGTGTGCGACTCTTGGACCCGTGAATATAACCCGGCCGTGAATGTGACGCGAGTGTATCTCTTTAGTGATCCCCAGTGCAGGTGTATTATGAACGGAGCACAGCGCGCCCCTGCTGTATTAAGTAACATTCCCTCCCACAGTGAATTAACAAGTACAGTGCTCTAGAGGAAACTAAGTAATTACAAAGTGATCATGCCGCCCTTGCATATTATTCGCCTCCCTCCCCAGTGTAAAGGCACACTAACCCTAGTGTATCTTACTTACGAGTGTCTCCCTAGTGTACGAAAATACTTTAGTCTCCCTCCCATTCTCTGTGTGACAGTGCGCACTCACGTCTCTGTTCGACACATACCGACACGAGTGATCTATATCAGTGATGTGTAATGTAATATAATGTAACCAGTGTATCTGTGCCGTCCAGTGGTATACGACTGTGGTGAATTGTAATAAGTGTATTTCCTGTGTTAGAGATATCAGTGTAATGGAAGTGCCATAAATACTGGGTTCATACCACCATACTTTCCCAAAGCTGGTAGAGAGACAGTTTGTTATTCAGTAAAACCTTGCATTAGCCCATCTCCAGCTAACCCAGAATCTGTTTATTGGGAATATACTTTGAATATATGTTTGTGAATGGTTACTGCCTTGTTTTTGTGCCCTGTCCTTTCCCTAGAAATGCTGACCCAGTCTTGAAAAGGAACCTGCTGTAAGTCTGCATATTCGAGGGAGCAAGAAGTCGACCCTCAGAAGCGCGGCAGGTAAAACACACCACTTCTCGCATATGCATCTGAGGAACAAGACGTTGCCCCTCAAATACGTAGCATAACACTGGTGGCTAGTGGTGGTTCTTGATCTGATTGGTGGGAAAGAAGGACGAGAAATCTTTTTGAAAATGGCAGCCAAGGCACACATACTCTTACCAAAGTTCGACCCAGAACAATGCAACATCACTACATACTTAGATATGGTCAAGCCATTACTTGACATCGGGTTCGATAATGACAGACAGAAAATAGCTGTCACTCTACCTCACCTGGGAAAGGCGGTATCTAATGTAGCACCAAAAGTAGTCCCAGACCTCACGTGGGCCAGATTCGTAAAAATAGTGACAGAGGCCATTACCCCTTCTTTAGGAAGAGTTGTCGCCATTTTACAACTGGATTCCTTGAAATATGACGGCAACTTGGATAACAATAATCCAAGCAAGGCGGCTCGTCACTGCCGTGTACCCGGACACTGACATAGACACCCGGGACCAGCATCTGTTCAACACTCTCCTACGAATTCTTTTGGGCATAGTGAAAGAACATTTCCCTATTCTCGACCTGTCAGGAGACTTGGACCGCGATATCCAGCTCATCCGGCGCCTCCTCACAGCATGCTTCACCACACAGCACATCGGGGTCGTGAGTAGGTTCCCTCCGAGGCCACCCCCACCAATGCCCCAACAACAATCAGCCCCGACATGTCCCACCGAGACAACACCTCCACCGCGCTCTCGGTGGGACCAGCTCCCTGCAGCAGTGTTCCCACTGGGGGGGATGGGCCCGTTGCTTTACGGAGCAGCCCTGTCCGCCACCATGAGGTTGAGGGTCACCACTTTACCCTCCCTCTTCCAGGACTGGGGCTAACCCTCCAACCACTGCGACTGGGCCTTCCCCCCTGGGCCTCCACCTGCTGCTGGGCGAGCGGGGGCATCGTCGGGGCGGCACCACTGCAGCACGTCGGCGCCCGACCATTGGCGCCGCGACCACTCTGCTCTCTCGCCCCGCCCTGCCCCCCCCCCCCACGCCAGCGTCCTCTGTCTCCATGCAGAGGACGCCCCCTTGTTTACTGCACCACTCTGACGGGCTCTCCACCCTGAGCCCGGTCCTCCCAAGGGAGGAAAATCTCAACAACAACAACAACAACATGAACTGCCTCTGCTCCTGCCCCTCCCAGAGCTCACCCTACTAAGAAACGGCTGCCACCAAGAGAAGACAACAACCTCATCACCATCAACGTGTGGGAATTTACAGCTTGTAGCAGCCGCTGTCCTCTACATGACATACGTGAGCAGTTAAAGGCAGCGCACAGGAGAAAAACTAACCCACAGGGACACCTTCGCATGTCGGCTGCGGACAAAGACGCCCCAGACCCTGACCCTCCCCTCGTCGAAGAAAATGACCCCGACCCTAAAGAGGGCAATGCAGTAACTGACGAGGCCCTGGAGATGACACTGGATTTTTAGGGCCACCCCTGCACCTCCCCACGGTAGCGGAGACCACCTCTTGAAACTACCAACCCCCGGTCTACAATAAAATGAGACTCCAAGGGGTCAAGGCAAGACTAATGGTGGATATGGGAGCCGCCAGGTCCTGTCTCTACACTCATTTCTACTCCCGCCACAGGACAGTTTTCGGCCCCCTCCTCCCCATCTCAGCCCGCCTCGTAGACGCAGGGGAAGGCCCCTTGCCTATCCGTGGGGAAACACGGGCCCTAAGAACCGAGACCCACCAATAAGCTTCAACCTAGCACCATTTCATCATTTTTGACTCCTCCTGCCGTGCCTACTGAAATACAGGAGTTAAGGGTTGAGGCCGCAGACAACGCGATGGCCAATGCAGATGACACCAACACCCCCAATCCCCCAGTGCTACAAGGGGTCTGCCACTGACACTGAGTGGCCGGGAACAGGAACGGCGCACCTATTTCTCTCCCCGGCGCCCCTCTTACTCCCAGGTGATGCCCCGGAAAGGTAGCAGACGCCAGCGCCTAGTCTCCGGCCGAAATTCCACTCGCCAGGTAAGGGGTGGAGTTTACTATTCCATGCAACGCTGTGGTATTGGCCATTGTCATACCAGGTACGGGGCAGAACCGGCCATAGTCCATTCCCCAGTTGCATCCTCGCTGCAGGGCTGCAGCACGGACGTGTGTCGGTCGGGCAGGACAGGCCACAAGTCATCCGACTCCTGGAGTCGTTCCCCCAGAGTAGCGCCGCAGTACCGGCCACAAACCGAACTGGGTATGAGGCAGGATCGGCCATAGTCCGTCCCTCTGCTACTAGTCCTCTTAGCTCCACGGTACAGGCCAATAGCCTCACCAGAGCTACAACCCCCTGTGCCACTATGACGTCGGCCACTGGTCACGTCAGGCCAGAGGTAGAGCAGGCCACTATAACTGCAGTCCCATGTGCCACTACGACATCGGCCTCTAGTCACATCAGGCCAGAGGTAGAGCAGGCCACTAGCCGCACTGAAGCTGTTGTCCTCTGTGCCACTACGACATCGGCCATTAGTCACATCAGGCCAGAGGTAGAGCAGGCCACTAGCCGGACTAAAGCTGTTGTCCCTTGTGCCACTACGACATCGGCCATTAGTCACTTCAGGCCAGAGGTAGAGCAGGCCACAGTCCGCTTCTCTCCCACAGGAGATCCTGCAGCCACAGAGGACCCTTCCCCCGAGCTGTGGCAAGGCCTCACCCTAGGCCTTGGTTCCATGCAAATCTACCAGTGTGAACAGCGGCCGAAGCAGAGCCCCAGCAGACCCAGCAGCCGACGTCGGGCCCTGTCCACTACTCCCCCGGCCCAAGGTTCCCGTGTGCCGACCCTGACGGCGACGCCGCCCTCCAGCCGTTCCTGCAGTCCAGCCACCCCAGGTTCCAGTACCCTGGGTCCTCAGTCACCCTGGGAGTGCCCCGAACACCAGGGTGCGACTTACTTGTGGGCGAGAGCTCTCCGAGTCTCTCCCAGACTTGATGTCAGGCCCATCTCCTGGCTTTCTTCGGGCTGAGCCCTTAGTCCCACGACTACATGTGGGGCCCTGTCCAGGGGCGCGTCACTCTGTCCTTCCTCCGGATGGAGGAATCAACCTGCGGCCCACCAGTAATAGTGAAGCAAGTGGATTTTGCCTAAGTGTGTGCTTTGTAGACCCAGATATACAGTATATGTGCATTAGTTTATACCATGCAAGTGATTCCCTATAGTATATTCTAGTGATAAGTGACCAGGAGCCCAGAATATCAGATTGGACGAGCCTAATAGTAACTTTGGCCTAATTTATATCCCAAGTGGACTCCCGCGCATCCCCCAATGAACGAAACGCCACAGTGACCAACAGAACAATAATATTATGCCGATTGTGCCATTCCCTTGTTTATTCAAACTCTCCCTCCCCAGTGCACAGGCACACAAGTGAAACACCTCAGTAGCTAACAGAAGGAAAAGATATTATTCCCATCGTGCCTTCCCCTTGTATATTAAACCTCCACCCACCCCAGTGTCCAGGCACATTAGTTAGGATATGTCTGGGCATCTCCAAATGTCCTGCTAGAATACCGCAGTCCCCCCTTCAGTGATCGCTGCGCAGCCGACTCTACCTGAGATAGACTTCCGGCCGGCTGAGTGTCTATGACACAGATGTTAGCATAATTCATATACCAGTGCCGTCCACTGCTATACGAGATTGGGAAATTGTAGTAAATTCATTCCTGTGTCCTGAATCATAAGTGTATTTTATGTGCCATAAGCGCTGGGTAAATAATATCATACTTCTACCAGCCGGTATAGTGACAGATTTCCAATCAAGTAAGACCTGGTGTTGAATTGTTAACCCATCCCCAGCAAACCCAGCATCTAATGTATTTGTTGATGTATTATTGTCTCTGGGAAGATATTTGCAATACATGTGTGTAACATTCACTGCCTTGTTTTTGTGTCCAGTCCTATTTCTTAGAGATACCGACCCGGTCTAGAATAGGGACTCGCTGTAGCCTGTGTATTTGGGGGCGAGAAACCGACCCGCAAATATGTAGCATAACACCTACGATGGCTACTTGGGCCTGGATCTCCTCCAGAAGCTGCATACCCATATTGATTGCCACGGGAGGCGACTCCACTTCTGTTCACCTCCCTGCCAACCCCTAGCCCTCTGCACGTGCACCAAATCCCCTCTGTCCCCGAGGCCGACCTCACCCCACCCCACCATCCACTACCCCACTTTCCCCGCGACCATTGCCTCCACCCTCACCATTCCCCACCATCATGAGGCTTGGCTTCAGATCAACAAACCCGTGGGGACCCATTCCCTCTTATCCCTAGCAATTCCCACCGGGCCCCTCTCCTCCTGCCTGATATCGCCGACCTTCCTCCTGCCACACCTCAGCACTGTAAAAGTTGCAAATTTGGCCACCACACCACTCACCTTGCCAAAAGGACTCCTCATCGGCGATCTGGAAGAAGCTGAGCCTTGTGCCTCCCCCTGCCGATTCAAACTTCCCCTCCCCCCTCCCTTCTCTTCCCGACCACCTGTCCCCCCATCAAGCCGAGACCCTTCACCACCTACTCCTCGAATATCAGGACCTTTTCGCAACAGGGCCTGCAGACTTGGGGCACACACAACATACCTAGCCCATGAAATTCACACCACCAGGCCCCCCAATTGACAACCATCCCACCGGAAAAACCCACACCAACGAGCAGAAGAAGACAGGCAAGTCCAAGAATGTTGGGCGCCGGCAACATCACACCCTCCACCAGCCCCTGGTCGTCTCCCATCGTCCTTGTCCGGGAAAAGGATGGCACTCTACGATTCTGCGTCGATTATCGCCACCTGAACGACATGACCATCAAGGATGCCACCCCCCTCCCCAGAATCAATGACTCCTTGGACTCCCTTCATGGCTTCACCTGGTTCTCCACACTGAACCTCCAGTCGGGGTACTGGCAGGTCCCCGAGCACCCCCATGATCAAGGAAAGACAGCCTTTTCGACCAGCAATAGAAAACATTATCAATTTAATGTTCTCCCCTTTGGGTTATGCAATGCCCCAGCCACCTTCTCCCGCCTGATGGAGTCCATACTCAGCGGCCTAACCTGGGAGGTCTGCCTGGCATATCTTGACGACGTCATTGTATTCAGTAAAACCTGGGGCGACCACCTCCACCGCCACAGACAAGTGTTCCAACGAATACGCCAGAACTCAAGCCCTCTAAATGTGTCTTGGCCACCCAATCCGTCGCCTTCCTGGGGCACACTGTTTCCGGGGGAGGCATTTCTCCAGACCCTGACAAACTACAAGCCATTGCAAACTAGCCCCTTCCGCAAGACGTTCACCAAGTCCGCTCCTTCTTGGGGCTCGCCTCTTACTACCGGCAGTTTATAAAGGGGTTTGCTGACATTGCAAAACCCCTCCATGACCTCACAAAGAAGGGTGAGCCATTCATGTGGAGTGACGACAGGATAAACACTTTTAACATCCTGAAATCAAAACTCGTCTCGGCCCCCATTGTCGCTTTTCCTAACTACAACCTCCCTTTCAGACTGTACACCAACGTCTCTCTTGTGGCAATCGGCGCCGTCCTAGCGCAAGTTCAGGAAGGGTGCGAACACATCATCACTTGCAACAGCTGCACTCTCAACCAAGCTGTGCATAATTACGCTGCTACCAAACTAGAGTGCCTAGGGATCATCTGGGCCCTTGACTACTTCAGGGCCTACCTATCAGGCATTCAGGTCACCATAATTACAGATCACCAGTCTCTGCAGTGGCTCTGACAATCTGCCACCCAGAACACACAGCTCATCCGCTGGCGTGAGGCACTTGAGGAATTCGATTACAAAATCGCCTACTGTCCCAGGAAACTGCATACCAATGTCTTAGACGTCCTCACCTACCTGCATTCGGTTAACGGGATCCACCTGGGCGTGAAGAAACTAGCACAGATTTTTGCTGACCTTTACTGGACTGCCAACCCCCATCGTCCTTGCCCAGCGTGTCACCCAAGCTTGTTGAGCGTGCTGCCTGGGGAAGGATATCACCCATTCTGCGGGTCCTGCCGGGAAAATCGCTGCTCATAAACCATGGCAGTTGTTGTCCGTCGACGTCATCGGTCCCCTACCACCTCTATCCGGCTACAAGTATATCATTAAATTCGTCGACATGTACTCAGAATTTGTGATCGCTTGCCTGGCCAAGGAGCACACCACTGTCACCATAGCCGACGCCCTCATGCGCCATGTCTTCCCCTATTTTGACGTCCCTTAAGCCATCCACTCCGATAATGCCCCTGAATTTACCGGGCAAATATGGGAGGAACTTTCCACCTTGTTCGGTTTCGCCATCTCCCACTCTTCCCCATACTGGCCACAAGGCAATGGGGTATGGGAGAGAAGCCACTGGACCCTCTTAAACCAAATCTGGACCCACATCCAAGCCACCCAGGATCAAGACTGGCCTGTCCACGTTAAAATAATCCAGTGGGGAATGAACACCTGTCCCTGTGATGACGGCATCACCCCTCACGAGTGGATCTTCGGTGAGGCCCCGCTCCTCCTGCCTATACAGCAATATCTCCAGCCCCCTTCCCACTCCCCAACTTCCGACCCCCTACAGCATCTGAAACGGTGTCTACAACACCTTCACACGCACCAAGATATTCAAGCTGACTCCCCGCCATCAAATCCCTACAAGCCAGGGGACAAAGTCTTCGTTGCTCACATCTCCACCCCCAACAAAATTGTCCCGCGTTTCATGGGGTCCTATACAGTCACACGTGTCCCCATCCTTTTTCAAGTCACAATAGACCACAATGGATCATCCAGCACCTACAGGAATCGCCACGTCTGCCCCTACAGGGACTCCTCCCATCCACTCCCTCCCTCCCCCACCCCCCATCCCAGCCCGCCACCTACAACTCACCACGTGGAATCATTTTCCTACTGTTCCTCCCCATCTCCTTCCCCATCTGTCTCGACCACTTCCTCCCCTCACCCCGACACCCCCCCCGCCCCTGTGTCGCCCACACGCACCTCTCCAACCCTGCCACACCCCCATTCACCTCCCACACCGCCACCGACTCCCCCAATGCCTACCACACTGTCCCCACCACGTGGCTTCCCACCATCCCCAGTACTTTCCACCCCTCCCACACTGCGCCCCGCACCTGACAAAGCATCTGCCTCGCCAACCCCCGCCACCACCCGCACCTCACCCCCGCAAACTCTGCCCACCCCTGCTCCCACACCTCACTCCCCTTCTCCACCCACCCTGCATTTAACCACCACAACCACCCGTTCCGGGCGCATCTCACACCCACCAGCCCACTACGTTTCTAAACCCACACCAACCCCATCATCCTCCACCAGCCGCCTGCCCACCCCACCCCATAACACCTCTCCTATAATCCCTCCCATTCACCAAGCCAAGTGGAAGATTCCGTCCCATTCCAATCCCAGGGGAACACCATCTCGACAGTCACCTGGCCATATAAGCCAACCTTGCCTGCCCTTAGCCAGCATTTTCCCTGGGACCACCACCACCATGTATGCGCGAAGGATAACCTGGATCCCCTTTCTCGGATGACACCACTGCATCTGGAACACGCATCACCTGCTACTAATCCTCCAGCAGACACGCCGCCCTTCCACCCTCTGCGTCGCCTATGCCCACCACCCACAGTCCAACACTACCACCTATTACTGGACCACCTTCCTGTGCCCCCTCACGCCCTTCCACCAAACGCACAACACCAATGTGTATCACCTCCAGTTACGGGGTCACGACTCTTTCACTGGGGAGAGTGGTGGAATACATGAGTTAGGGGTAAGGGCTGCAGACGACACGGACGCCGGTGCAGACGACACCAACACCCCCAGCCCCCCAAGGACTACCGGGGGTCTGCCACTGACACTGAGCGGCTCGGGACAACGGTGCACCTGTATCCCTCCCTGACGCCCCTTTTGCTCCCAGCAGACGTCCCGGGAAGGTAGCAGTTGCGGGCGCCTAGTCTCCAGCCAAAATTCCACTCGCCAGGTAAGGGGTGGAGTTGTTTTGGCAACTCCACGCAACGCCGTGGTATAGTCCATACCGGGAAAGGGGCAGAACTGGCCACAGTCCATTCCCCAGTTGCATCCCCGCTGCAGGGCCATGACACCGGCCACAAGCCGTGTCAGTCGGGCAGGACCGGCCACCAGCCATTCACTACCTGCAGTCGTTCCCCCCAGAGTAGCGCTGCAGCACCGGCCACAAGCTGTGCTGGGTACGAGACAGGATCAGCCATCGTCCGTCCCTCTGCTACTAGTGCTCCCTGCTCTATAGTACAGGCCACTAGCCGTATCAGAGTTATAGTCCCCTGTAGGACCATGACTTCGGCCACTAGCTGCATCGAGCCACAGGCAGAGCAGGCCATAGTCCTCTCTTCTCCTATAGGAGACTCTCACTCCCCTTATGGAGACAGGATAGAGCGAGCTGTGTCTCACGCTAGCCCTGAGTTCCAACGGGGTAGAGGAACAGCCGTGCCGGCCACTAGCCATATGGGAGAGGCAGAGTTAGCTACAGTCCACTCCTCACCCTCTGTTCCCAGGATATCTCCCGACGGGGAAGTCCCTTGCCTGGCCCACCGTTTCCTGTGGCCGGGCAGGACGCACCCCCTCCCATGTAGAGGGAGTAACTTGGGAGGACCCTTTCCCGGAGCCTTGGCGAGGGCTTGCCCGAGACCTAGTTCCCTTCACCTCCACAAGTGTGGGCAGCAGCCAAGGCAGAGCTCCAGCAGATGCAGCAGCCAGCGTCGGGCCCTGTCAACCACTCTTCCAGCCTGAGGTTCCTGTGAGGCGGCCCTGACGGCAATGCCACCCTCCAGCCGATGTTGCAGTCCAGCCACCCCGGGTTCCAGTACCCTGGGTCCCCAGACACCCCGGGAGCCACCCTGGACACCAGGGCGCGACTTACCTGCTGGTGGGACGTCTGCGGGCCCGTCCCAGACTCGGCATCAGGCCAGCCTCTTGGCTTTTTTCGGACTGAGCCCCTAGCCCTCCACCTACGTGTGGGGCCCTGTGAAGGCGTGTCTCTCTGTCCACCCTACTGATGGAGGGTTCAACCCTCGGCCCACCAGTGATAGTGAAGACGGACTCTACCAGTGTGCGCCCCTTAGCCCCAGATATATGTATACGGTTGTATGTGTAACATGAGTGATTCCTTACAGTGTGTTCTCGTGATTAAGTGACCAGCAAAGCCCAGAGTATAAGATTGGACGAGCCCACTAGTGATCCTGGTCTATGGTATATCACGAACAGAGCCCCGTGTGCCCCCGATGGTGTAATGTCACTCACTCCCCCCCCCCCAGTAAATGAAACACCACGGTGACCAAATAGGAAAACTATGTTGTATCGATCGTGCCATCCTCTGGATTATTAATTCTCTCCCTCCCCAGTGTAAAGGCACGCCAGTGTTCGTGAAGCTACCCACACTTTGTCCTTTGGAATGACACCTACAAAGTGATTGTGCCACCCCTTGTTTATTAATCCTCCCCCTCCCCAGTGTACAGGCACGTTAGCCACCGTGTGTCTATCCATCTCCAAGTGTTTCTCTAAAATACCGCAGTCCCCCCCTCTCAGTGTGTGACAGCGCGGCTGGCTCCCTCCGTGATAGACCGCCAACCAGATTTGTATCTATCGACATAGCGTTAGCGTAATTGAACCCTCGTATCAGTGCCGTCCAGTGCTATACTATATTGGGAAATTGTAACAAGTGTATTTCTGTGTCCAAAGTATAAGTGTAATAGAAGTACCGTAAATACTGGGTGTATTCTACCATACTTTCCCTAAGCCGGTATAGAGACAGATTGTAATTCAGTAAAACCTTGTGCAAACCCATCTCCGGCCAACTCAGAATCTATTGTATCTAGTGTTGTAATACTTGTCTCTGGGAAGATATTTGTAATACATGTGTGTAACAGTTCACTGCCTTGTTTTTGAGCCCAGTCCTTTCCTTAGAAATGCCGACCCAGTCTTGAATAAGAGCCCGCCATGAGTCTGCATATTTGATGGAATGAGAAGTCACCCTTCAGAAATGCGACAGGTAATAAGTTCACCTCTTGCCTACGTGTATAAGGGACGAGTAGTCAGCCTTCAAATACGTGGCATAACAGGTGCGGGCCTCATACTATGTAGTCCGGAGTCTGGCTGGAGGGTAGCGTGTGGGGTGGCCCTTTACTGCCGGAGGCCATCGGTGTGTGGGGGCCCTCGGGACTGGGGCTAAAGAGGGCTAGGAGGCACACTGCTTGGCACCTGCCCATGGCCATAGGAGGAGTTGGGACTGGGCTGGTCCAGGCCTGGGGTCACCCGGGGAGTGAGCCTCGTAGTCCTGGGGCTGCGGTCTTGTCCAGAGGGGAAGGACGTCAGGGGTCGTCTGCGGTCTCTCGTCTGAGAGGAGTCTGTCAGCTGCTGAGAGCATCGGGAGCTGGGCTGCAGGGACAGGATACCCAGGCTCTCCACTGGTCCTCTCCAAACACTCTCCATCAGTAGGTCTGCTGGGTAGCAGTCTCCATCCGTCCTGGAGGAGGGGGAGCTGGAGAGACGTTTTGCTCAGCCTCTGGTGGGGCGGGCCGAGCCAGGGACAGCACCCTTACGGGTAGCCTCCAGGTGAGTGGAGGAGGGAGGGCCAGTGGTCTTGCCCTCGACTTGGCGGGCCCAAGGGACACCACTGGAGCTCCATGCCGGGGCAAAGGGAGGAGGTCCGGAGGACTCTCTTCCCACCTGGCAGGTCTGGAGGACTCTGTCCAGGCTCCCTTCCGAGCGAGTAGGTGAAAAAGGTCTGGAGAACTCTCCCTCGGTCTGACAGGTTCTGTCAGTGGACCACTTATCCTGGGGACAGCAGGAGGAGGAAGTCTGACGGACTTCTGGGCTCACACAGTAGGTCCAGTGGACTCTACCGCTCTCCTACTGCCAGGAGAAAGTTGCAGCTGGGGGTTTGACCAGTGGTCTCTCCCCCTGTAGGTCCGGAGGACTCTACATCGGCTGCACTACCTTCCTCAGGAGTATAGGCGAGGGTCGTCTGTCGGACGTGCCAAGACGCCTGTTCCCTGTGGCAGATAGTGTAATTCACCGGGTCGGTCAGGATCACTTGATGGTAGTGATCTTCAGCTTTTACCCTCCCGGAAGGGAGCTGAGAGCTCATATAGTCCGATCTATGGGCAAGGCTGTGACCTTCACACACGCACACACCCATCCTCTTGCTCAAGGGGGACAGTAACCACCCACTTCGTCAGTGAAACTTTTCGCAACCTGAGCGAGGCGCGAACTCCCGTCTACCAGATGGCAAGCGAGAACGCTACCACTGCGCCAGCGAGTGTGTAAGGAGGAGGTCCAGTGGACTCCTTTCCTACAGTAGGGCTGGTTACCTCTACTGCGCCGCTGCTCCCCTAGGGTTTAGTAGGTCTACGAGGGTTGGTTGCCTCTCTCCCTCTTTTCGCTGCAGGTCCGGTGGACTCTGTACCCGAGGGCCTACTTGGGACGATTTGAGAGTCAGTCCCACTCTAAGTCTGGTGAGCGCCATTCCGGTCGGAGGGTCATGCACCGAGTCGAGGCACTTCCCGGGGTCTGGTTGAGAGTAAGAGGGATCGGGCTACAGGTGACGTGTAGGGCAGTGTGGCGCGGAGCACCTGTTTACCTGTCCGTGGTCCACTCCTAAGGCTGGTGTCACCTCCCCAAGTCCTCCTTCTTGGGTTGTAGTGTTGGGGTCGCTCCGCCGGTTGGGCATTTCAATAACAGATACAATAATAAATATATCGTAATAATTTCTACCATTATACAGTTCACACAGTGAAGTCTGTGTTTAATACTATCCATTGAATATACGTAACGAGCAGGCATACCAATTGCGTACATGGAGAAATAATTCTTGTCTGATAATAATTATTTAAAGATTGCTGAACAATAACAATTTAGTCTTAAATAAATTTTGTTTGTGTATTTTTATACCGAAAACTTCTAGATTGTTAGTGGTGAAACACTAATAGTGTGGTGTTGCGATGACGGTTGGTAGACCTGAAACAGCTGTTTTAATGTAAACAGGAAAAATTGCTCAGTGTCCATTTAGGTGACGACCAAAGTCGTCTAAAGCGTGTGCTTAGGGATGTCGCGTGCACCGGACAAGTCACAGGAAGTAAAGTACGTGTATGATCTGCCCTACACGGAAAGGAAACTACTATGCAATATCTTGGATATGAACAACGATTGGGAACGCCTGGGTAGGTTATACTCAATTATGACCTTGGAGAATGTACAAGTACATCAATAATTAGTTTATTTTTGGTTGTATGATGAAAAAGTAAATAATTTAGAAACCAATCAGGCTAGTAACCTTTTAACTACCTGTAGCCAGGGAGTGCTGCAAGGGAGAAGTTTGGATCCAGTTCCCTTTGTGGTAAAATTTGCTACTTGGGCGTGGCGATTGCAGCTCTTCTTACAATGCCACGGTCATTAAACTAATTTTTAGTATGGTATGCAACACAGGCAGTTATCTATTTATGTAAACAACAAAAAATGTGGAATAATAAAATACATCTAATTTGGGGGTATTTAAGGAAGCTGCCAGTTTTCCCATGTCACTTTTTTTTTTTTTTTAATGCAAGGAAGAAGGAACCATAGGCTGACTGGATGTGTTGATTACCTGTGATCACGCTGATGGAGCATGTCAGTGCATCAAGCATTCAAACTTATGGGACTCTTAACAATCCACCCCAACCTAGCAAAGATCCCCTTTATTTTAACCACCAAGGATTGCCATTTAGGCTGGAGAACTACCAAAGTACCTATCACGCCAGATCCCAATCTGAGTCATAACTTAATCCATCCTATCTTGAACTAACCTAATCTGTCCTAAGTTAACTGAAATTATCCATACTCATCGTAAGTTATTGGTAAAAAGATGCAACCTGTGAAAAACTAATTTCAGCAATACTATAAATGTTGAAAGGCCATGCTTGTGTGGCAAAAAATTAATCTCTTTTTAACTGCCAGGGAGTATGCATAACATGCTGCTTCGATCTCTCATCATGTGAAATTATTACAGAAGAGATACAGTTGTGTAGAGATGTCAGTCACATGCTCAAAGTAAAAGCCAAAAGCCCTGGTTCTCAAACAGAGAGCCATGGCCCCCAAGGGAACCACGACAGGATTTTAAGGGGGACATGGTGGGCTAGTAAATAGTAAACCAGTGTGTCTGTGAAGTCGCACTTGGAGATCTCTTGCCATTTTCCACAACACACTTATGTGAATCTGGTTTCTCCATGCTTCTACATGTAAAAAGTAAAAGCTGAAATTGGGTGGATGTGGTCCTGGATATGAGATGTGAGATGTATGTTATCACTTAGTGGCTCAGGTCAAATCAGTTGACTGACTGAAAGCAAACATCATCCTTTCCTTTGATATGTAAACAAAATATGCATTGTTATTGATAGTTTTAAGCACTGAAATAAATGAACAGCTCCCAAACAGTTTTTTTCATCATTTTTTGTGAGAGGCTTGAGAGAAAACTGAAGGGAGGCCACAAGGATGTTAAGATCCCCACAAGTGGGGAATGAAGTGAAAAAGTTTGAGAAACACTGGAGCCTGTATAGAGAAAGAGGTCTGTGCCTGTAAAATAAAGACTGCTGTACAGTACTTGTATGTATTTTTTTGTAGTCTTTCCTGTGTCCAGTTTTCATGTATGTTTATTTACTTAACCATTTTCTGGATCCAGAAATATAGAAATCAACCTCAGCCTTGAGCCTCTTCACTCAGATGATAAATATTTTGTTAGTGCAGTCACTATATGATTTTAATCAGTTTTGGAAAGGCATTTCAGCTGGAGAAGTTAGATATCCTATACATGTTGGTTAGTTTTCATTAGTCCCCTTAATTACCAGAGGCCTGTTTTAAGTTGATAATTAACCAGTCGCTGCAAGAATAAGCTACATAGCTAATGCATCATCATTTTTATACTGCCAAGAAAAGCCTTGGGTTATGTTTCTCAGTGCTAATAGGCTACCCCCCAATCCCATGCCCATTGCCATAGTGGAGGACCTTAGAGATGGGGGTTAGGGCTCAGTGAGGAGTGGGTAACACTTTAGTTCCGGCCCCATGCCTTGGACCTCAGCCAATTTTTCATGGTCTGTCTCTCTTCTTGTCCTTTACTTTTCTTTCACAAGCTCCTTCCTCTATCCTCCTGTACAATACTGGTGGAGGCCTACTAGTAGATTATCCCTGTCCATACCACCCAGGCAGGGGTTATGCCTCACCATGTGTTTGCCATGCATGGCATCCTGTGTACTTCCCTCACCCTCTCATCTGGGAGTTGAGTCCACCATGGGGCGGAGTGTTGTTCCCCTCAGTGAATAATACATTTTTTTGGTGGGGGATTGGAGTAAGACTGGTGGTGCAGTGTGGCCCTGCTGGATCAAGCGGCTGGTCATGCATTGGCTAGGGTCAAGCGGCTGCTGTCTGGTGGATGTTGCATTGGTCTGCGGCTGCCAATCACACACCAGGCAGTGGCTACATATACTTCCCCCACTACCCCAGGGGCTATTGGGTGCCATCAAGCCCCATTATTCAACCTCCTCTTGTTGTGGTCCATGTTGGGTGGAGGGGTGGGGAAGCAAATTATTATTTTTTTAAAATATGGTATAGTATTAGAAAATTACACCCCTCCCCCTCCACCTTACTGACATGACATGCTGATGACCTTTGCACTGTCACAATGGCCCCTTCCTTGGTTGACCTCCTCTCCCCACTTCATATTTTATAAAAATGAAAAGACCAGATATTCATTCTTAGATCCGTAGTGGAAAAGTTTCTAGAGAAGGGCAAGAAGTTGTATGCAGCCTTCATGGATCTGGAGAAAGCATATGACAGGGTGGATAGACAAGGTTTGTGGAAGGTGTTAAGAATATATGGAGTGGATGGGAAGTTGTTGAAGGCAGTGAAGAGTATGTATGAGGGTGCTAAGGCTGCAGTGCGTGTGGATGGCAAACTGAGTGAATCTTTCCATTTGAAGGTTGGATTGAAACAAGGATGTGTCATGTCTCCATGGTTGTTCAATCTGTATATGGATGGGGTTATAAAAGAGATACAAGGTCGGGCAGTGGATGTTGGAGCGGCCCTAGTGAGAGAGGGCAGTGTTTGGAAACTACCTGTACTGTTGTTTGCAGATGATACTGTGTTGTTGAGTGAAGACGAAGGGGAGCTGCAAGGCTTGGTAGATGAGTTTGGGAGAGTGTGTAAGAAACGGAATCTAAAGGTGAATGTGGGGAAGAGTAAAGTGATGGTCTTCGAGAGAAGTGAAGCCAGTGAGTGTACAGTGAGANGTTATAAAAGAGATACAAGGTCGGGCAGTGGATGTTGGAGCGGCCCTAGTGAGAGAGGGCAGTGTTTGGAAACTCCCTGTACTGTTGTTTGCAGATGATACTGTGTTGTTGAGTGAAGACGAAGGGGAGCTGCAAGGCTTGGTAGATGAGTTTGGGAGAGTGTGTAAGAAACGGAATCTAAAGGTGAATGTGGGGGAAGAGAAAAGTGATGGTCTTCAAGAGAAGTGAAGCCAGTGAGTGTACAGTGAGATTGGATGGGAAGGATATGGAGAATGTGAGTGAATTTAAGTACTTGGGCAGTGTGATGAGTAAGGATGGTAGTCTGGAGGGTGAAGTGCTTGAAAGGGTGCAGCAGGGAAGGAAGGTTGCTGGTTCGTTGAAAGCAGTGATAAGAAACAGGGAAGTGAGCATGGAAGTGAAAAAGTTGTTACATGACAGTATTGTGATACCAACTCTGACATATGGAAGTGAAGCTTGGACCCTGTTGGAAGGACAGAAGTCAAGAGTGAGAGCAGTGGAAATGAGTTATTTGAGAGGAGCATGTGGAGTCACATGGAGAGACAGACTAACAAATGAGGAAGTGAAGGANGGATGTTCTGGTGGGCCCAATCCAGCTGCATAGGCGTTAATTATCTCCTCCCACGTTCTCATTATTACTGGAATTATCCCTTCATCTGTCTCTTTATTAAAGATTATGTTTTTCTTTATTCTATCCTCGATGAGATCAAGTATGTCATTTCTCTCTTCAGTGGTGATAATCCCGGGAAACAGTTTGACAAGTGACATAAACAAACCCAAATCGTTCGATTACTACAGGTGAGCCGGTGGCTTTCATCACCATAATATATTTCTGGCATCTTATGTATCTTCTAACATGTTATATCTTTATTTTAAAATGTAACAATGTTAATGAACGATGGCTCTCTTATGCTATAATGATGCTAGAGGTATTTTGATTGTTGAATTTTTAATGTTTCAGACAATTCGAACACGGTCATGTATGCAGACACAGCTGTTTTAATAGTAAAAATAGTCTGACTTTCCTTAGTGCAAGGGAGAGTGTTCTTTATTTGGAAATAATCTTTGCATAATCATAATAAGGTGTCTAATTTCGTTAGTATACAATTTCATGCTTCTAAGGAGCGTTGTGGTGTGGTTGAGGATGTGATGGGAAGCGTTAGGAGAAACACGTTAAGGTGGTTTGGGCATGTGGAGAGGATGGAGAGTGAAAGATTGACGAGGAGAGTGTATGTGAGTGAGGTGGAGGGGGCGAGAGGGAGGGGGAGGCCGAGGATGAGATGGAGGGATGGAGTGGAGAGGTATATGAGAGAGGGGGGTGTGAGTTGGGAGCGTGGTAGTGAAATGGCAGGGGACAGAGTGACATGGAGGCGATTTGTTTGTGGCCACCCCGTTCGGGATTGAGGCGTCTGGCAATAGATAGATAGATAGATAGAAAAGACACTCTGTGCACCTCCTGTTCTACTTTAGACCCAAACCCTTTCCCTAATGTCTCCTCTCATATTGTCACTCTCAAAACCTGCTCACCTTACACACTCTGTACCTCTTCCTCCTCATACCAAGCCACTCCTGCTTCTGCTGTCTTTTCCACTTCTGTTTTATTCTCTTCTAACTCATGCCTCTCCATTCTGTCTTTAAACCAAGAGTGGACCAAATTCTTCAGTGTCCCGGCAACAGCACCTCATGCAAATAACACTTTACGTTTCCAACTATTCCTACTAAAACACATTGGCAGTGTCCTTTCTGCACTCACCCTGACTGTTCCAGTCTTGTCACATGTAACAATGAAGATCAAGCCAAAGCTATGAAAGGTATAAAAGACCTAGAAGGAAATCTCACCCCTGTCTCATGTGACACTAACCTAAACACTCACACTGGAATCACTGGAATGCCGGAAGACCATATTATAATGGGTGACATGGAGTTTACTGATTTTTCCTTTCTAATCCACTCTGTCCATACAGCTCGAGATGAGATTGTTACCCCTGTTACATGCTTCACTCATGGTCCCCGTGATAACCGTAAACACCATATCAGCATTGCCAAAATTGCCCTTAATGGACAAGACCATCCAACCCATATACACATTGGAGGTGAGCACCTGCCAGTCCAAGAACACATACCCCCACCATGTCATTATCAAAAGCACTGGCAGTTTGGCCATCCAGCCAAAATACTCTCGTTCCAGTTCCTTCCTACGTTGCTCACTCTGTGCACTAGCTGACCACATAAGAACAGAATGTCACTCCACCGTCTGCACCGGTATCAACTGTGATGGACCTCATAACTTGTTCTATAGAAGGTGCCCCGCATACCACTTTGAATCTGAAGTTGCAGCACTTTGGTTCAAACAAGGTCTTACCCATCAAGAGGCCCAACAAGAAGCCTTTTGCCTTGACTTTACCTTCAAGCTCCACTGATGTTCCATCAGTCATATCTTCTGCCTCAACCCCAATATCCATCTCTTCATCATCCCCTCCCTCATCCTCTTCTCCTCCCTCTTTCTCTTCCCTATCCACCCCTACCACCACCATGTCCTTGCCCCTCTGTACTAGAACGAAGCACTTAACTATCCTTCCCTTCTCCTTCCCCTCTCATTATCTCTTCCACTCCCACTCATACTCCTACCACCACCATCCCCTTGTCTGAATACCTTCTCTCTACTAGGTCCAGATACTTAACATCATCCTTGCCCACCACTAATCCTTCCTCCCATCTCTTATCTCAGCCTTCCTGTCCAGTCTGATCTGCACACACAGAAAATGTCCAGCTGACCCACCACCAAAAAATACTACCCACCTAGATTGTACAGTTTTCCCTCCCTCAGAGAAACTATATTTTCCACTCTCCTTCACCACCACCAGTTACCGCAGACTACTGTAATGAAACAGTTGAAGTAATTGAGACTTACATAAAACAATCCAACACCACATCCAAAATCCACCCTCTATATTCCAGGCTCCCTTACATGGTCTCCCCAGCCTCCAAGCTTGACTGTTGCAGACATTCATCAGCTTCCTTGCATTCTCCCTCCTACTCCCCATCCCACTTCCCCTCCCTTTCATGTCATTGCTAATAACCCCGCCTCTCCATCTCACCCCTACCCTTTTCCCACTCCCTCTACCACCTTGCTTAATCTACCTCCTCCTCTGGTCTATACCCTGGCTGTCTGCTCTCCTCATCTTTTCCTTCTCCAGATCATCCTCATCCGTCAGACTCCCCCCCCCCAACCCTTCATCCAGATCCCTGCCAGACCACTGTTACCACCATCATCATATCATGATAATTCTCAGTGTTCCCAATGTCCAGTCTGCAGTGGAATATTCGTGGCTTTTTTTCTAATTGTAATGAACTACACTATCTTATTTCCCATTGTGATCTTCAAGTTTTCTGTTTCCCAGAACCCACCCACCTCCTCCAATCCCTCCCTGGTTATGCTTTTGTACACACTTTTCATTCAGTTTTTGATACTTTTATAGACTATGTTAAATTTAGCTGATCATCAGCTAGGTATTAATTACAGTAGCAAAGAAAGTCTCTGTTTGTGACTGAATGCATACAAGATTATAGCTTAACTGCATTGCATCTGCTTATACCTTTTTCATACTCATGTACAGTATCTTATAAGCAGAGTTGTTGAAAGTATCCAACTTTACTGTGTAAGT